>PVJX010035425.1:0-18263 GCA_004027295.1 Dolichotis patagonum | reverse complement strand
AATGCTATTGAATTTTGAGCACTGACTTTGTATCTAGCTACACTGCTGGATTTGTTTATTACCTCTAGTAGTCTTTTAATGGAGTTTCTTGTGTCTTTTAAATAGAGTATCATGTCATCTGCAAATAGTGATAATTTAACTTTTTCCTTTCCTATCTTTATTCCTTTTATTTCTCTCTCTTATCTGATTGCCCTGGCTAGTATTCCCAGAACCATATTGAATAGGAGTGGTGGTAGTGGACATCTTTGTCTTGTTCCTGATTTTAAAGTGAAAGCTTTCAGTTTTTGGGAATTTAGTATAATATTGGTTGTGTGTTTTTCATAGATGGCTTTTACAAGGTTGAGGTAGACACCGTGTATTCCGAGTTTCTGAAAGGTTTTTAATCATGAACATGTGTTGGACTTTATTGAAAGCTTTTTCTGCATCTATTGAGATGACCATGTGGTTGTTGTCTTTGGCTCTGTTGATGTGGTGTATTACACTTATTGATTTGCGTATGTTAAACCATCCACGCATTCCTGGATTGCACCCCACTTGGTCATGATGTATAATTGTCTTGATGATTTGCTGCATTCTATTTGCTAGTATTTTATTGAGAATCTTTGCATCTATGTTCATTAGTGAGATTGGCCTATTTTTGTTTGGTCTTTCTCTGGTTTTGGTATGAGAGTAATACTTGACTCCAGGAATGATTTAGGGAGAATTGCTTTCTTTCCGATTTCATTGAAGAGTTTAAGGAGTATTGGCATCAAATCTTCTCTAAATTTCTTGTAGAATTCAACCATGAATCCATCAGGACCTGGGCTTTTCTTTGTTGGTAAGTTTTTTTTATTATGTTTTCAATTTCAATAGCTGATATTGGGTTATTCAAAATTGCTATATCTTCTTGATTGAGTTTTGGTAGCTCATATTTTTCTAGAAATCTGCCCATTTATTCCGTGTTTTCCTCTCTATGTGAGTAGAGATTTTCAAAGTAGGTATTAATGATCTTTTGAATTTCCATAGGATCTGTAGTAATTTCCCCCTTTTCAGTCCTTATTGCATGAATTTGGGTTTTTTCTTTTTTTTATAAGATTAGCTAGAGGTTTGTCAATTTTGTTTATTCTCTCAAAAAAACAGCTTTTTATTCATTAATTCTGTGCGTTTTTTTATTTATTTTTTTAGTTTCAATTGCATTGATTTCTGCTCTAATCTTTACAATTTCCTCTCTTCTATGAGCTTTGGGTTTAACTTACTCTTCTTTTTCTAGAAGCTTGAGATGAAGCATTAGGTTGTTTATTTGTATTCATTCTCTTTTCTTGATATGACAACATATTGTTATATATTTCTCTCTTAAGACTGCTTTCATTGCTTCCCACAGATTACAGTATATTTTTTCCACATTTTCATTGAATTCTATGTATTGCTTTATTTCTTCTTTAATTTCATCTGTAGCCCACTGGTTGTTTAAAAGGTTGTTACTTAATTTCCATGTATTTATGCAGATTTTGCAATTTCTTTTGCCATTAATTTCCAATTTTAGTGCACTATGGTCAGATATTATGCATGGGATAATTTCAAACCTTTGCATTTACTTAAGAATGTTTTATGGGATAATGTATGATCTACTTTGGAGAATGTCCCATGTACAGCTGAGAAGAATGTGTATTCTTATGTGGTTGGGTGGAACACTCTGTAAATATCTACTAAGTCCAATTGTTCACAGGTATGAATCAGTTCTATTATTTCTTTGCTGACTTTTTGTCTAGTTGATCTATCTCTTTGTGACAGTGGGCTGTTAAGTTCCCCTGTAATAATTGTGCTCTTGTGTGTTTGGTTTTTCATGTCCATTAGTATCTGTGTTATATAGTTGGGTGCTCCTGTGTTTGTTGCATATATATTTATAATTGTTAGTTTTTCCTCTTGAATTTTTCCATTTATGAGTATGTAGTGACCTTCTTTGTCTCTTTTAATCATATTTGGTTTGAAGTTCACATTGTCTGCAAATAGAATAGTTACCGTACTTTTTTCTGTGTTCCTGTTGCATGGAATACTGTTGTCCATCCTTTGACTTTTAATCTATGAGTTTCCTTTTGGGTCAGATGTATTTCCTATATACAGCATATTGTGGGATCATGTTTGTTGATCCATTCTGTCAACCTATTTCTTTCGATAGTTGAATTTAGGCCATCATTTACATTTATGGATATCACTGATATATACTCGTTTGACACTGCCATGTTATGTTTCAATTGTTTGCTTTCTGCTTTTACCTCTTATTTAATTGCTTGTCTTACCTGATGATTTCTTTCTGGTGTTCTGGGTACTGTGATCATTTTTATCTCTGTCTAGTATGTCTTTCAATACTCTTTCTAGAGTTGGTTTGGTGGACATGAATTTCTTTAGTTGTTCTTTGTCATGGAAATATCTTGTTTCTCCATTAAATTTGAATGAAAGTTTTGCTGGGTACATCAGTCTGGGTTGAAAGTTGTTTTCTTTCATGGCTTGAAATATCTCACTCCAAGTTTGTGTTAACTTGAGGTTTGTGCTGGAAAGTCTGCTGTGATTCTAGTGGGCTTTCCTTGATAGGTGAGTTATATCTTTTGTCTAATAGCTCTTAGTGTTCTCTTTTTATGTTGTATGTCTGGGATCTTAATTATCATGTGTCTGGGTGTAGATTTATGTTGGTTGTGACTGCTTGGCATGCTATGTGCCTCACTTATCTGCATATCAGATTTTTTTCCTCATGTTTGGGAAATTTTCTCCTATTATTTCTTTGAATATTTTAGTTATGCCATTTGTATTGACTCCAGCATCTTCACTGATGCCTATTAATCTTATATTGTTGCTCTTGGCCTCATGTTGAAGCTTCTGGATTGTCATTTCATGCTGCTTTGTTATTTTAAAAAGTTGTATCCTTTCATAAACACTAATTGCAATTGTGTCCTCAAGGTCTGAAATCCTATCCTCAGCTTCATTTAAACTGTTTTGCATGCTTTGAATAGAAATTTCTGTTTCTTGGATGTCTCTTTGAGTTTGCTTCATGAATTATGCTTGTTTTCTACATTATTCATTCAAGGTTTAAATCAGTTTCCCATGCTCCTGTACTTTTTTCTCTATTTCTTCTTTAGCTGCACTCAGCAACTCCTTTTCTAAGTTTGTTATTTCTATCTTTATATGGGAGAGTACTTCAAATTCGATTTCTTCTATTGCCTGATGGAGTTGTTTTTTTATTTCACTTGCTATCTATTCAGAGATTTCCAGTGTGTTACTTTTGGAGTCCTCTATTTCAATGTCTCCTGTACTTGCTCCTTGTGAACTAGATGTTTGAGATTGCATTTCGCTTTTTTGTTTTGCCATTTTCCCCTTTCGAGTTAGTGTTTGGTCCTTCAGACCCGCTAATCAACTGTTGGTAGTGTGTATCTTGGGGTCCTAATGTAAGGTTGATGTTTGTCCAATTGCTGGGTCCCACAATGAATAGGTGGGCCAGTCACCTGGCTTCCTGGTGCAGGGCCTGTCGGGTGAGTCCTATATTCTTCCTGGGCTGACAAGCCTAGTAGTATTGATGTAGGTCAACTTTTAGTTCCTGCTAGTACTTTATCTTCAGGTTATTCCAGGTCATCAAATCTCCCAGCCTATAGTGTTTGTGTCGGCTGAGGCCTAACTGTGTCCCTATTGTGTGCCTGTGTGTCTCATAAGCCCTTTTCATTTTCTACAAGTTAGGGAAGTCCTTCTCATCACCCTCCTCACTCTGCCTGATGTTTTCTGTGTGCACACTCTTGTCAGACTCACCAAGGTCTTACAGTTAGTTGGAGGGAGCTTCACTCCTTGTCCTATTTAGCCACTGCACACCTCTATTTTAGGGGCATACTCACCACACTGACTGGAGCCAGCTGAGATCTTCTATTTAGGTGAAGCAGTCACTTAATCTCCCTTTAAGCTAACACAGATAATCCTCTGTAGTCCAAGGTTCCTCTGGGAGCAGGGTTCCTCTGGGAGCAGATTTCCAAGTTTGCCCTGTGAGCTGGGATTCTGCAAGGGCATGTGAGGTCAGGCCCCATAGGTGGATTCTGGGCCCTGCTTGCTGCTTGGGGTTCACCGAGTATAGTGTGGTTAGGCCCGCTACTGTGGTTCACTGAGCATAGTCCAGTTAGGCCCGCTGGTCCCTCTTGCGTATACTGGTTTGGCCTCAGACACAGGGAGTCTGTCTGAATTTTAAAGCATGTTAACTTTATATAGCACACTCCCTTCAATATGCAAACACTAACCCACACTTGTCTCCATCTCCTGTATAGATGCACATTAACTCACAGTAAGGTTTTTGTACACCTCTGTGAAAAAGAATGAAAAATACAGATGTAGCACGTGGCCTAGATCTGTACTAAAATGGTTTAAATAATGATTGCCTGCGCAGGATTCTCATTTTATGGCACAAAGTAAAGCCACATACACAAGTTTCGGGCCATAGTTATACATTATAGTTTATTCCTGCACAGCACTCTGTGTAATTTGAAGGCAGTAACAGAGAAATGATGAAGATTGCTTTCCTGGAACATAACTGCAACGAAGATACCCAGGCCCTCATCACCAGTAGCCCACCTAAGGTGAAAGCCAGATAAATTAATTCTTCTTGTAGCAGAAAGTAACATTCTTTGCCTTTAAATGTATTCAGTTTATCTGCCATCAGCTATGGAACTGGATCACTGGGCAACAAACTATGCCCAGAAACACTTTCAGATAAGATGATGATTTCACTCTATGAATTGTATTTTTATGTAAACCACAGCCCAAATATAGTCGAATTGCAGCCAGAGAACACATTCATGTCCAAATTATGCATTGAGATGCATCTGATGACCTTGGAAGTAAATCTATTTGGAAGGGTTTAGTGCCACCCTTAAATAGGCCTATATTTTTAAATATATTGTTCTTCTGTGCAAAATATAACAAAATATGTGTGGTTATTAAAAACATAAAATCAATGCTTCAAGTTTCATGTTATAAAAATAGATTTCCATAAAATATGCATAACAGAGACATGGATACTATTGATAGAAAACCAGATACCTTTTTAATATAAACTGTTTCTATTATTTAAAGTTTTTTTTTGTTGTTCATGAAATTTCCTTTTATCTCTTACACTACTGAGGCAGCAACATGTATTTTCATTACTGTTTTCTAAATTTGGAAGGCATAACAATTCTATAGACAGCTTTGGCAAGTAAGTAGGGTTTCTCTTTTGTAAGCATAAGTAAATGAATTAATTAGCATCTTTTTTATTTTCCATTCAAAGAAGCTATATTTTCTAGGATTTTCCCCTGTCACGTGAATACTCATATATATGTCTGAAGAACTGTTCATTGACAATTTAGTTCACATAAATGATATGTAGTTTTAAAAGAGTACCGATTAGCAAATTAAATTATGCTATTTTCTTTGAATGGGTTTTCAGTGAACCCAATCCACATGTTTTGTTTAACAAAATAATTTCAAAACAGAAAGTTAGTATTTCTTTAGCCATGAATTAAACAGTTGTTGCAAGCACTGGGAACAATCAACATTACCTATCATTTTATTATACTTTTTTAAGGGGAAATAGAAGGTGAGTCATGTCCCCTTACATTACTGGAATGAGGCCTATGAATCCTTTGAGAATATGCCAATTTCAGTCTTTTGGGTACATTTTAAGGAACCTTAAAGAAAAGTTTTCTCACAAATAAACACATTTTCCTCTTACACATGCTAACAAGAAGTTTGTAAGTAGTTTAGAGTGGACCAATTTTACTTATTACCACTCATTTTGGCTTATATCTAAGTATCCCCACAAGGCCTCACAGGTGAGGCTTTTCTGAGGTGGCTGGAAATAGAGTGTGTCATACTGGATTTGAGGATGTGATTCTGGGATTGATTCATGGTGGTATGCTAGGATTAAGGCTGCCTCACATGGGTGTGAGTATTCTGGGTAAGTTACAAGGGTCAGTAAGAGGATCACTGCATGTCATTTGTCACTTGCTGTCTTGGTACCTTTTGCTTGTTGTGAACTGTTTTCCTCTGTGATGCCCCTTTGCATGCCACCCTGCCTTGGAGTTAGCCAATGATTGAAATAAAACCTCTACAAACTGAGCCAAATAAACCTTGCCTCCTTTAAATTTGGACATTGAGTATTTTGTCACAGCAACAAAAATTGTAAGTAAGACACCGCTAAATGGCAAATTCTTATTAAGGTTTTTATTTCATGGTTAGAAATTGCATTTCTGAATATGACTGGTGAGCAAAGAACTGCCTCAAAAGGAATGTTGGCTAGGAAATTTTAGGAAAGGTCATTTTATTTTAGCAATCAGGTATGTCAGAAATGGAACAGAAACTATGTTTTGTGGATTTGAACATAGTGTGGTATCACAAATTGAGCCAAACCTCCATTTGGGCTAGCTTTGTACAACTTCAATTTGGAGTTAATTTTTGAGTTTAGTGAACTTCCTATATTTTTCCATTTAAAAATTCTGAAATTTCATGATCCTTGCTCAAAACTGTTTATATCAGCCATCTCCTCACTTCAGTCTTTCATTCACATGAAAGAGTGGCATGATTAATTTACTCTGAACAGGGAACTCACATGAATCTAGCAAACACTAGAAAGATAAGAAGAGATTTTATCGTTTAGAATTGTAAATTCTTTATGAATAATCCCATGGTTTTAGGGATTTCTCTAAATCTTGAGTTTGCTTTTTACTGTGACCTGCTGTGAGCATTTTGACTGTATTACCCAAGTCCAACTCAGTCTATAGCTCTATGAAGTGGAGTTTGCTTATAGATCTCTACCATATGTTAAAGCATGTAATTTTGCAGATGTGAAAACTAAGTCAAAAACAATTTAGCTTCTAAGTATAAATATTTAGTAATTACCTTAACTTCCCTCCGTAAATATTTTTCTACATATGAAACTTGCTGGACTGCGTAAACAGAAAGACCAAGGTTGTATTTATGTTTTAAATTTTTATTTAATCTCAGTTCTTTTTTGAGAAAAAGAAACTTTTCTTGCCATAATTTCAGGATTTTTAGATTTACTCCTGAATTAAAGACAGTTGGTTCTTTTCCGCTAGTGCGAGGATACAGAAAGATTCCTCTCAGCATTTCTTTCTGGTAACCATACAGATGTCTAGCATAAGAAAATGAATTATATATGAAAATCCTTTTGCTATGTCAACAAAAGATATTTAATAGGCAAAAGGTAATTCAGCAATTTAAACCATATAAATGTTGAATGGCAAGTGATCTTTGCCACAGATACTGGTTCTTTTTTAGTTATTATCCTAAAATTGCAATTAAATCCCGAAATTAATGATGTCATTGCCTCGAGATTTATCCTTATTAAACAGAAAGTTTACTGTAAACAAATTATATGACACTTGCATTTTTGCATATGGAGGATAATATTAATAAGTGTAATTCATAGTTCTTGTCCACATGGATCTTACAGTTAATATATGAAGTTCATTTCACATACACACACATAGAAAATACATTGTGTGAATATGTTTGTCTCTAAATATTAATAGTCTTAGAAAAAAGTAAGCAATGTTTGTGAATCTGAAATGAGAGGATAAATAAGAAGTTAGTTTTCAGAGGAAAAATTCAAGGAGCAGAGACACTAAAGCCTGTAAGTATAAATTATGAATTGATATGAAACTGCATGAGGAATCTGAAGAAAAGAAAGTGAATGCAGTTCCTTTGGGATATGTTTAAGGAAATGGATAACACAAGACCAAATAGATACAATGGAACTAAGGTGATGCAGATTCTTCTTAGCTTATGAACCCTTGTTTTTTTACTTTTTTGTATCTTGTTTCTCACTCCTTAGTCTTGCTCTAAACATAGCTATGTACCTTTGATTGAATTATTTCTTTAGCTTATAATTTTCCTTTCTTCATTTCTAGTTTATTAAAAGTAATATACCATTCAAATTTCCACCCAAACTCGTTTTTTGTTAATTATGTGTTAATCTCCACTCAATTAAACTTAACTATTCCATCCCTTCAGTACTCAATATGTGTGTGACAGATGAGCTGCTCTGTCACACTGAATGTGACTAGCCGTTTGCTTGAAAGTTTGTGCTTTTGTATTACCCCTGTGGGTTAGCTGTGAACTTTTGAGTAGATTTTCCTTGATAACGATAGTTGGATTGATGAAAAACATTTTATAAAGCCTCTGGGATATAATATATAACTCCAAATGGTAAAATACTTCCAAAAATAAAATAGAAGGAAGACCTTCCAGGGTCATAATATTCTCACAACATGTAAAGGTACAGATATCATGGTTTACATTTGATCCTTATATGATCTGTTAGCTGTGCTAACAGATGATTAAAACAGCACAGATGATTAAAACAGCACTTTTCCCATTCTATTCATTTCAACCCTTTTATTAAAGTACTCATGCTCAACAGAACAGAAGAAACACATTTCCCAGTAATGGAAACCAAAACAAAAGCAAAAAAAGAGATTCAGTCATCTGCTTTTTTATAAATGCCTATTACACAAATTAAGAACTGCTCATCATTTATATCAATTTCTTTCTTGTTTTTAACTTTGGATACGCTCACTTTGCTGTATGATTTAAAAAAAAATGCTCCATACTTCAAAGGAGCCACAAAAGGGCTTGCAGGAAATGTACACTTATTAATTTAAGTATATATTAAATCACATTTGGCCTACTCTATAAATGGATTAAAAGATCATAAAGGAAAATCTGTCTCTGTCTTAGGCCATCCTTCGTGCAGAGACTTAGAAAACTAACTGGGGTGTAACTAGGAATATTTCACTCCTATTAACACCCTTTCAGGGCCCATGATGAACCAACAGCACCCTCATCTCTGATATCTTCAGTGAAAATACAAGGTAACAAAATTTTACAGTGTTTTTGGGTACACAGATGAACCATAGTCCTAAAATATTCTTTACTCTGAATTATTCTCTATTTCTGATATCTTTGCTATTAAGTGAGCTCATGACTGAATTTCAGCCAGTCACTAATTCAGATTTTACTAGCATCACTTACGCTCCAGTTCCAGGCCTGACTGATTAACACCCCCCCCAGCCCAGTTTCTTCCCCATCTGCTTGTTCAGTCAGAGCACCTTGAAGATGGCAAGGCCACTGGCAATACAGCTCATCACATAAAGCAAGCCTCACACCCTACTCCCGCTAGGCCACATTATACTACATTTGAGCTAGACGTAAACTACCATGCTCAGTCCTTGCTATCCTGTGGACCTTGAGAGGTAGCTGTGAATGACAACAGAGATCCTATTTAAACAATAGAAGTTCAAGAGACCATTTCTGTTACAAACAGTGGCTCTGAACCAGGATCAGTTTGACTCTCACCAGGAAACAGTTGTCAGCATTGAGAGACATCTTGATTCTTGTAACTGAGAGAAAGTAGTAGTGGATACGTGTGATTAGAACTCAGAGATGATGCTAAACATCCTACTGTGCACAGTATAGTCCGTAACAAAGTCATTTGTACCCAAGTGTTGATGAGGCTGAGGATAAGAAACTTTGCCCTTGAGAAAAAGTGGTAAGAAAGAGTCTGTCCAGTTGCTGAAAAATGCATTGTCTTTCAGGAATGCATTGGCACTATATTAACAATTAATAGTAGACTAAATTAGCAATTAATGAGCATGCGCTAATGAAATGTGAAGTTTTAGAATATCCGTTATGGACTGAGCTAATACTAGACCATAACAATTGCTAAATAAAACTTCAGAAAATAAGAATTTTCCATAAGAGGGCTTCTTACCACCCTGTTTTCTTCCTGAGCTTCATTCTTACTGCTCATTTATCATTATACACATACATGCCTGTGTGAAGATATATACGGAAATGCGCACACCAATAGTAAAACTTTTCTTGGTGTATTAATGACTTTATTTCATCTCCCAGCAGCTGCGGTATCTTACTGAAGAGTACAACTCAATAAATAGTCTGGCATTTGTATACATTTTGTATCTTTGCTTGTCACTTCTTACACATTCATTCACCTAGGCTCCAGTCTTTCAAGATTTTACAATGTAAACATTTGCTAATACAAAAAACAAAATACATAATACATATTAATGACTTCATATTGCTTTTTAGCTCTAAGAGTACACTAACTTTTTCACATGGTTTGATTATTCTAGAGGGCAAGATTGTGTTATAAAAAGAGTCATGAATCGAGGATATTCAATCCATAGTCCTAGTCATAGCACTAATTTACAAGTAGATTAAAAGACACTGAATGCTCAATGCAGCAATTTCTTTGCAAGCAACAGAAGAAAAAAAATCAACCGTATCATTCTTAAGTTTTATTTTAATCAATTTGAAGGATACATTCATGCCAAAAATTCTGAATACACTTCTTTTGTACCAAGCTTGAAACAGACACTAAAGATCTGATAATATATAAGGTAAACATCACCTTCCCCTGATGGATCTTACAGACCTGTGTCCTATGTGTAGAGAAAGATTCAAGGTGCCATGGCAGCTGCTACAATGTGATAGATAAGGTATTGCTTTTAAGGATTTAAGTGCACTAGAGTAAATGACAACTGTCCACATGACTGTTGTATATGTAAAGCTGTGATAGTTACTTTACTGTAGTTACAGATGAAGTATTATTGGTCATGAGAAGGTTTATCTTCAACTATAGAAATAAGATGTCTCCCAGAATAGGCAGTATTTGTGCAAATTATTCAGGAAAATGACAACTTGAAGAACAAGGAAAGGCATCAGATACCAGGAGGATTTTACAAAATGATCACCAAAAACATTTTAGTATAACTGGAGAATCGTGCAGTTTTACTATGTTTTAAAATGTATTACTTTGTTAGAGTTGTCATAAAAATGTGACAAATTGAATGGCTCAAACAAAATATGATTTTTTTCAAAAGAGGCTGAAATTAAGGTCAACTTTGCTGCAGAATTATTTCTTCTGAAGTCGTTTCCTTCTCTACTTAACCTGCACCTAAGTGTCTCTCCATGTTCTGACAATGCCTTTCTGTGTGAACATCTGTATTCTTGCCTCCTCTTCCTATGAAGTTGCATTGGATTAGGCCACACCCTTACAGTTTCCCTTTAATTTAACCAATACTTCAAAAGCCCAATATCCAAATGTAGATGTGTTCTGAATTACTGGAGCTTAGGTTTTAAGCATGTGTATTTTGGGGTACAGCACAGGATAAGGCTGGAAACTAATCAGATAGGAATTTAATATGCTCTAAGTAGACTGGATATTCTCTGTAGATTTCACTCAAGTGTTTCAAGATTATTCAGGTTTATGTGTATCTATCAGTGGGGGTGTGGTTGCTAGGTATAAAATACAAGAACCAAAGGGTAAATGTAGCTGTATATGGCTTGATCCTTTAGATTTCACAAACACTGTTGGAGGTTTTGTAGGCCATCAAAAATGGTAAACAGTGGCAGTTAGTGCATGGAGTTGTGGGCAGCTAAGGATAGATGGCCTATTAGTTTAGAGGTGATAAAAGCAACTTCACCAACAGTTAGATTGCAAATGGTTCCAGAGTCTCTGGAAGAAAAGAAAAACAAATGAGTGCACGGAACCATGGGATGAGTCAGTTGGGTCTGTCATGAGAATTTTCAGAAGAGGTGTTTTATGGGCTTCAATTTTGCTGCTTAGGTAGATATAATCTGTGCTTAGAAGAAGTGAGTGCCATGAAGCCCACGAGACCAGGGTCAGCCAAGACTCCTGCAGGACAGAGAAGTTTGTGCAGTCAGATTTTATGCCAGGATATCTAATACATGGCAAAGCAGAGTTGGCTTGTGAGTTTCCTTTTGATGTAGTATTTAAGTATAGAGTGAACACAACCCAAAGTCCTATCCAGTACCCTTTGTTCTCTGATTTCTGTCAGGGCAGGTCACTTTTTCTGTGAAAGTTCTTCTTTTTAATCCAGTTAACATTATCATACTAGATCTAGCATCAATAAATTATTATTTCCGTCTCCTGAAGAATACATGCTTTGGTCCATTGAAACTTCAGGAGATTTAGGCGTTGGCTTTTCTTAGTCCCTGAAACCCTATTACATTAATTGTCTCACTCAGCCTTACTTATTATGAATTTCACAATGGAAAGTAGGTGCTTTACTTCAAACAAATGCAGCATTATTTCCTCATTTTCCCCCTCAGCGTCTCACGTCTGTTCTTCTCCTCCCTTTCTTATTTTTCAATGCAACTTATTTTAAGTACCCAGAAGAGATTCTTCAATATTTGTTGATGCTAACTAGTTTTCATCTTTCCTGCCTCCTCTGAAAGCTGAATAAAAATGTTCCAGTTACAAAATAGCAAATAAAAACATTACCAAATCTCTTAGGAGGCTAAATAAATGATCATATGCTCAGGCAGCAAACAAAATTACCAGCATCCTTTCAGTCATAGGTCTGACTGTGACAATGTTCCTATATCTTTGACTCTCCTATTGAACTGACCCAGACATCAAGTCTAATTTATAAATCTTTTTACATGGTACCAATATATATCATTATGACTATAAGTGCTAGACTTGGATTACTAGAGAGACAGAGGGAAAAAAATCATTTATCACTCAATTACAAGTTTAAGTGCTATGTAGACACCCTCAGGATTTAAGATCAACAACTCTCTCCAAATTAGAATTGACAATGTCTTCATTGCTGTATTTGAGTTTACCACTTTGGAATAACGAGCTACATGATGTGGTTATTGAGCAGGTAAAATAGATTAAAGCACTTGAGATGAAACAAAAGATGGAATTTACATATGCAGGAGTATTAATTTTTCTCTGAACACAAACAAAGGAAAATCTTTGACAGTTATAAAATATGTACATTTCAAAGGTTGATTAAGATGTGCAGGACTTAGAAAATAGTTCTTTCATGATCATTTAAGTTAAAATTATAAAACCCAGCAAATATGAAAGAAGAATGTCAAAAAGACCAAGGTATATTAGTGAAACGCATTCATTCTCTTCATAAAAATGCATTTTAAAAGCCAACATAGAGCATCATTTCTTTTAGTTTGAATTATATACTTTCAAGCACCTAATAATACTCATATTCCCCATCCTGAAATACTGGACTGGAGAAAGCTTAGTCAAATTGCTATCTAAATGAACAGACTTCAGGAAATGAAAATGCTGTTCAAATATAATATGGTAGCTTTAGAAACCAATTCCTTCCCGGGAAAACTTGGAAGCCTGGTGAATGGAAACGTCCATTATCTCCTGCATCACTTGGGTTGAAGCTTTTCCATCTTTATTTTTAATTGGCTGTAATAATGTGAACTGTTGGTCAGCCAAAGTAAATTGCTTGGTTGGAAAAAGAAGTACAAAGAAAAGAATAGAATCTATTACTCAGAGCAAAGGAAAGTTCTTGGTACAGAGGAAAATAATCATGAAATGGCTATAAAATATAAACTTCTAAATAAAAATCTCTTTAATTTGTCTTGGATGTTGATGTGGGCTGGGGAAACATAGCAAGTGCGTTCATGTGCTTTGCAAGCAATTTCTGAAAATGACAATGCCAAGCTTATTTAGTGCTTATAATTACCTGTCACTGTGCTTTCAGGGACTGGCTAGAGACAAGAGAACTGCAAGCCTGGCAATGCTGAGCTGACTAGGAGATAAAAATTGGGGACGTGCCTAGAGCTTGTTCATCCTGACTGTCCTGTGTGGCGAGATGTGCCTGCTGACATGGTACCTGATAGATAAAGTGTTAACATGGTCCCAAGCAATAGTGCCTATTCTCCCGGGTCAAAAGAAGTTGTCATATGTGCTATCCTGCACTACCAAGGCCAGAAATCAAATACAATTCCTTTTTCCAATTCACTTAATTTGTTTGGAAATTATAAATTTCATAAACCAAATCAGTTTAATTTATTAACTTGAACAAATCTTCAGCCTTTTTCATGTAATGACCAATTTTAGTGTACACTTTGAGACTCAAATGCCATTTTATGACTGAGTTGCTAGCCCAGTTGTCTCATGAGGATTACAAATGCTACCATGCAGTGTTATGCATTACTCCTCGGTTTATTTGGACGCTTCCATGGCTCAGCGCTCATTTTCCAGTTTAGATCTTGGATACATCAGCTTTAGTAAAGTTGCTGTTGTTGCAGTCTCAGGGTATTCAGGGTTGTTGAAAGCCCGGCTGAATGCAGTTTCTAGTCCTTTGCCAAAATACAGGTTATATGAAAGCTACTGACACAAAGTTTGCAAGACTTGATTTTCGTGTGTGCTTTCCTTCTTAATGGAAGAGTAATGAGCAAATTCCTGATTTATTCAATTAGAGAAAATGAAGTATCACTGATGGTCTCTTTCCTATGAGGGTAGCTGTAGACTGTAAGTGAAATCCTATTTGGTCCCTAAAATGCTGTATGGAAGTTATAATATGACAGTAGTGACAAAGACACAAAAACTAAATGGTGTAGCAGAGGCAGTTGACAAATAGAAGAATAATTGTTGTATTGTTCTATCATTTTGTCACTTGGTGTTTGCTTTCTGTTTAAAATAGGTTAAAGTGGGTTGTTTCTTTCCATAGATGATTATGAAATAATTAATTTTACATTGACTAAGAGTATGTATGAGTGTTCAGTCATTTGTTTATCCATTCATTGGTTAATTTTTGACTTTCCAGGTAAGACAATAAGAGACCACTATAGTGGGACACAGGTATGGGATAGAAGGCTATGACCACAAAGTAAACTCTTTGGTGAAGTAAACTACTATCTATGGTAACACAACATATTTCAATAGTCCCATCATAATATAACCACAAAAGAAGAATGTTCAAATAAAATGAGAAATTGTTATGAAGAAAAGTCCTCAAAAGCCCTCTAGTTTTTCTTGCTGTGAGTCAATTTAAAAATCACTGAATTTGGAGTTCACACAGCTGGGAAATATTTATTTTCCCATTAGGCTTTGCCCATCAGGCTTTGCTCTGATGTATGAGTTATGGCAGTAGTTTCTCGGGTTACCTGAAGATGACTCTTACTAAGAACACTACCTTCACTGGGTCTGTAGATGTCAGATGACTGACTAAAATGAGACAAAAGAATTGACATCTCAAAAACTAGGATTAGAGGTCCCAATCTGATATAGGGGAATGAAACTCCCAACCTACTAGACGGCTGGTGTGAATTCATGTTCTCTAAAATTGAAGAATGAATTTTAGCAACAGGAGAGGTTAAGAGCAGAATATATTTATTGAGAGAAAGAAGGGTCTGTTTGAGAGAGACAGAAGGTCTCCCAAGCAGGTTGCCAAAGACTCTGTCTTTTCTAAGGACTTTTATAAAGTAAAACCACAAGATGAGACAGGTCCTAAGATGGGGAAAACTGGAACTTGCAAGGCAGATGGCATGATGTGGGATAGAACTATGGTCAACCAATAAGATTAATTGTTCAGGTAAAATTGACGAAATCAGGGACAAATGGGGAAGCAGATCATGTAGCAAGTGGGCGTTCTTATGGAGCAGTGACTCTTCCAGTAGGGGCTTGGGATGGTGGCTCCTGGCTTCCTCAAGGTGATCTATACCTATTTAGAGTATCAATCCCTGATGTTTATACTTAAGATGTGGTTGCATTTGTTTTGCCTTTTGTCCAGAGATCTGGACCACAGAGATGTCTGTGTCTTCCAAAGTCACAAGACATCTGGTCTTTTATGTCGGTTCCCTCAAGGGCTTAGCCCTGTCTGACTTCCTAGAAAGTTTCTATCTAACTCAGCTGCCTATAACAATTCAATCCAGCTAGTCCTCTTCTGGATATTTTCCCTGAAGAATTAAATACATCATACCACAACAATATATATGAACTTACATTTATAGCAATACATTTGTAGTAATTAAACCTTGGAAACAATCCAAATGCCTACCAACCACAGAATGGATAAAAAAGATGTGGTATTTTTATATAATGGATTATTACTCAGCTATAAAGAAGGACAAACTCGAGGCTTTGTAGCAAAATGGATACAACTTGAGACCGTACTCACGTAAAATAAATCAGACTCGCATGTTTAAACGTCGTGTTGTCTCCCTAGTTTAAAAGCCTGAAATAGTAAATAATATCCATGAGATACAATAGTTTCTATTTTCTTATATGAATAAAATCAAGTAACTAAAAGCTGAAATTAGGACCAAGTTAAAGACAAGTGATGCTCACCTTGAATATCTGAAGGCATGTGCAACATTTCTTTCAAAAACCGCAGCCAAACTGATTCGTGAGGTTTGTGCATTAGGACAGTGAGCTGTCTCAGCTACACTGCAGAGGATGTGCTGAACCTGTTCATTGAAGGAAAAAAGCCACTGTTAATGTGCTTGATACAACAAAAGTTGAGTTTGTTGCAGAATAAATAATTAATGATAACTCGATCTCTTTCTGCCTTTCTGTAAAATGAAGATACAGTAATATTGTATCCAATTTCAGAGACTAACACTGCTACACTGTGGTATTAATAAGATTTTATTTTTGTTTTTATTCAAGTATTCTTACATGCTCTGAAATCTACATCATCCATTAGAATTATGTAGAATTTTAACTAAGTGGTGTGGGTAAAGAAATCATCTGAACTCCCCAAGCACTTATTTGAACCTGGCTGGCCGTACATTGACTTTCCACACTTAGTGTGATGATAGGCACCCAATATATATTCTCAGAATCAATCAATCAATATTTTACTTTAGCTTACAATTACTTTTATTCAGACAATTACTTTTATTCATTTGCTTGAGGTGAATTTGTCAGGTGCAGAGAATTCTTGTCATCATTACCTGGGTGTTGTAGTCAGGGGTTGTGAGGAGAACAATTACAATCAAGCCACAGAATTTATAATACTATTTTATGATGGTCACTCAGAGTTAAACACAAGAAAGTTCAGGAAGTCTATCCTCAACAGTAAAGACGCAGAATATTCAGCCAAGGGCCTGGATCCCACAGCAGTGTCCTACTGAGTCCAGCTGAAGACCTAGGGCTCATGACAATGCTTTCCACGAGTCCAGCTGGAGGTTTAGAGTCCACAACAAGGAATCAAGCCAGTCTGTTTTACAGATCTTCTGGGAAGGACCAAATGTCAGTGGTGGAAGCCAGAAAGTCTATGCCAGTGGAATGAAGGAGCTGTGCTGGTAGGTTGAGGGTTCTATGCCAGAGCTGAGGAGTCATGCTAAAAATAAGGACCAGAGCTCCCTGAAAAGTTCCACAGAAATGCTCAGTGACAATGAGGCCCAGAGCTCCCGCAACAAAGAGAATAGTAGAGTACATGCCAGGAAGCCATTGTGACAAACTTCTCCTGAATAAGCACATATGTTCCTCTCTGGAGCCAGGAAGCAATGCTCAATGTAAGGAACAGAGCTCCCCAAAATGAACCACAGCCACTCTCACTGACAAGGTCCTGAGCTCCTCCAATGATAATGGCCATAATCATATCGGGGAGACTGGTCACGATGAATTCCTCCAGGAGAAACAATGACTGGAAACAGCAACACTTAGGAGAACCCACAACGCCCCGCTCTTCCTCTCCACATCTCCCCTTATGCTAGCAGCTTTCCTTGGGTGGGCCATCTACACGCAGCACCATGCTGATTTAATTCAGCTGGTGTTAAATTGACCATCAGATCTTAATCCATCAACACTGGCTATATTCAAAATACAGAAACAAAGTATAGAATTTTAGAATGTGAACTGTTGCTAATACCATATTTAAATTTTTCTACTGTCTTTTATTTTATCAAATTCTGGGCACCACAGAACATGTCTGTTGTTTTGCTTTCTTAGAATGTGATAATGACACACAAAGGCCCTCTTCCTGTGAATATCTGTGAATGACTGATGCAGTGCTAGAGAAAAGGATAAACAGTTCTCATTCCCTAGTGTAAGTATCAACTGGATGCTCTATTTTCCTTTATTAAATGATTCCTCAGCTTCTGCAACTGGGGTTAAACATCTATTCCTTTGTTTTCTTAGGATATTGCTGTTCATGTAATTTTGTCTCTTCTATATGTTGATTATAATAGAAAAATCTCAGTGTCAAGTACTCTTTGGAATAGGAAACAGAACTTGTAGCATAGTATTTCTTTTCTTTATACAGTATCTATCCATTTCTCTGACAACTTCTGTTCATTTCTCAAACGACTTTATTCACCCACTCAGGTATATTCTTCTGTGACTATTCTCTTCATGTTATTGCTTGTTTTGGGCTTGCCACAAATGAGGAAGTCATTGTGCTGAAGGTAGGAGTTACTTTGTGCAACAGCAGGGTTACTTC
>PVJX010035424.1:0-18241 GCA_004027295.1 Dolichotis patagonum | reverse complement strand
AGAAAGAAACCACCAGGCAGGACAAGCACATAAACAAGGGGGTAAGCAGAAAGCAAAACTGGAACATAATATGACATAGTCGAGCCAGTACATATCAGTGATATCCATATATATAAATGGTCTCAATTCACCTATAAAATGAAATAGGTTGAAGGAATGGATCAAGAAACAGGATCCAACAATAAGCTGCATATAAGAAACATATCTGATCCAAAAGGAAACTCATAGATTAAAAGTCAAAGGATGGAAAAGAGTATTTCATGCAACAGGAACCAAGAAAAAACATGGGTAACTATTCTATTGGCAGACAATGTGAACTTAAAGCCTAAAATGATTAAAAGAGGTAAAGAAGGTCACTACATACTATTTAGTGGAAAAATTCAAGAGCAAGAGTGAACAATTATAAATATGCACCAAAAACATGAGCACAAAAATGTACAAGACAGATTCTAATGGACACACAAAAAAATACACAAGAACACAAGAAAAACAGTGGACAATAACAGCCCATTTTCAAAAAGAGATAGATCAGCTAGACAAAATCAGCCAAGAAATAATACAACTGAATCATATCTGCAAGCAATTGGACTTAGTAGATGTTTACAGTGCGTTGCAACCAACCACATCAGAATACAGGTTCCTCTCAGCTGCACATGGGACATTCTACAAAATAGACAATATATTATACCACAAAACATTCTTAAGGAAGCACAAATATATTGATATTATTCAATGTGTAATATCTGACCATAGCACTTTGAAATTGGAAATTAATGACAACAGAATTTGTAAAATCTGTATAAATATATGGAACTTAAATAATAACCTTCTGAACAACCAGTGGGCTACAGATGAAATTAAAGAAGAAATAAAGCAATATCTACAATTCAATGAAAATGCAGAAACAAAATGCTGTAATCTATGGGATGCAATTAAAATGGTCTCAAGAGGCAATATATAACAATAAATTGTCATATCAAGAAAATAGAACAAGCACAAATAAATGACCTAATGCTTCATCTCAAGGTTGTAAAAAATCAAGAACAAGTTAAACCCAAAGCACATATAAGAGAGGAAGTTGTAAAGATTAGAGCCAAAATCAATGCAATTGAAACTGAAAAAACAATACAAAGAATTTATGAATCAAAAAGATGGTTTCTAGAGATAATAAACAAAACTGCCAAACCTCTACGTAACTTCATAAATTTAAAAAAACACAAATTCATGCAATAAGTACTGAAAAGAGGGAAATTACTACAAATCCCATGGAAACTCAAAAGATCATGGATACCAACTTTGAAGTTTTCTACTCACATAGAGTGCAAAACACAGAGGAAATGGACAGATATCTAGAAACACATGAACTACCAAAGCTCAACGAAAAAGATATAGCAATATTGAATAAATCAATATCAGCTATTAAAATTGAAATCCTAATTAAAAAATTATCTGCAAACAAAAGCTCAGGTCCTGATGGATTCACAGCTGAATTCTACAAGAAATTTAGATAAGATTTAATGCCAATTCTCCTTATGCAATTCAATGGAATTGAAAAGGAAGCAGCCTTCCATAAATCATTCTCGGGGGCAAGTTTTACTCTGATTCCAAAACCAGAGAGATACCCAATGAAAAATGAGAACTATAGGTCAATCTGAGTAATGAACATTTATGCAAAGTTTCTCAATAAGATTCTAGCAAGTAGAATGCAGCAAATCATCAAGAAGATTACACATCAGATGAAGTGGGATTCATTTCAGGAATGCAGGAATGGTTCAATATATGTAAATCAATAAATGTAATGCAACACATCAACAGAGCCAAAAACAACTACCACAAGGTCATCTCAATGGACTCAGAGAAAGCTTTCAAGAAAGTTCAGCACATGTTCATGATAAAAACCCTAGAGAACCTCGGAATACATGGTATACCTCAATATCATGAAGGCTATTCATGAGAATCAATAAAGAGCCATCATTATTCTAAGTTGACACAAACTGAAAGCCTTAACACTAACATCAGGAACAAGACAAGGATGTCCACTATTACCACCCCTATTCAATTTAATTTTAGAAATATTAGCCAGAGCAATTAAACAAGAGGGAGAAATAAAAGGATTAAAAGTAGGAAAAGAACTTAAACTATTATTATTATTATTTGTAGATGACATGATACTGTAAATAGAAGACCCCAAAACCTCCATTAAATGACTACATAGCTGAATATGAAGTCCACACTCAAAAATCAATAGTATTACTGTACACAAACAAGAAACTCACTGAGGCAGAATTTATGGAAATATCACCTTTCACAAAAGAATCTAAAAAATTCAGACACTTTAGAATCAACCTAACAAAGAATGTAAAAAATCTACATGCTGAAATTATGCTGCACTAAAACAGGAGATTGAGCAGGATATTAGAAAATGAAAGGATATTCCTTGCTCTTGGTTAGGAAGAACCAACATTGTGAAAATTGCCATTTTCCCAAAACAGTTAGTAGATTCAATGCAATCTCAATCAAAATACCATCAACATACCTTAAAGATCTACAGTAAATATTCCTATAATTCACTTTCAAACAGAAGAAAGCCACAACAGCAGAAGAATATCTGGGCAACAAAGACAAGACAGGAAGTATTTCAATTCCTGACCTGAAAATGTATTACAAAGCCACAGTGATAAAATCAACATGGTACTAGCAAAGAAATAGACCCAAGGATCATTGGAAAAAATTAGAAGATACAAACACTACTACAAAGACAGTCATCCATGTTATATTTAACAAAGCATACAAACATGTTCACTGGAAAATGATAGCCTCTTTAATAAATGGTGTTGGAAAAATTGGCTTTCCACATGCATGAGACTGAAAATAGAACCATGCCTTTCAGCATACACTAAACTAAAGTCAAAATGGATCAAGGATCTATACATTAAAGGAGAAAAACTAAATCTACTGGACAAAAAGTTAGGTAGGCCAACAAATTTCACGAATAAAATGCAAACTGCACTGGAAATACATCAAAGCATCAACAACTGGGGTCTAATATTACTAATATTTCTAAAATGTTTATGCACTTCTAAAGAAATAAACAATGATATAAATAGAAAACTTACAGAATTGGAAAGAATTTTAGCCAACAATCCCTATGACATATCCAGAACATATAAAGAACTGAAAAACATCAATCCTCCCAAATTCAAAACTGGGCATTGGAGCTGAACATACATTTCCCAGATGAAGATACACACATGGCAAATAAATACATAAAGATATATTCACCATCACTCGTCATTTGAGAAATGAAAATTAAAATAGCATTGAGATTTCATCTCACTCTGGAAAGAATAGCTTCCATCAAGAAATCAATTGATAACAACTGTTGGCAAGACTGTGGGGAAAAAGGAACACTGCTCCACTCTTTGGTGGGAGTGTAGACTTGTGGAGCCACTATGGAAATCAGTATGGAGAATTCTCAGAAGATGAGGACTGGAAGTTCCATTTAACCTAGCTGTTTGCCTACTGGGTATTTTCTTACAAAACCTGAAAGGGTACTATCACAGTGATATATGTGCACCCATGTTCATAACAGCACCATTTATAATAGCTAAATCTTGGAGACAACCAAAATGCCCATCAACCACAGAGTGGATGAAAAATATGTGGCATTTTATCCAATTGGATATTACTCAGCTATAAAAAATGATGATCTTGATGCCTTCAGAGGTAAATGGAGGCAACTTGTGACTATCCTACTAACTGAAATAAGTAAGAATCATATTTATAAATATCACATTGTGTCTCTAGTGTAAAAAGTAGTAAGAACTGTAGGTTTCATTAGAAACACAAAATATGTAATTCCTGTCGTAAAAGTGAGAGCAAAAAAGTGCTCTAAAGGATATAACTGCATATGTTTAAGTGTGTAAGATACATAACTATATTACTAAATTTTTTTGGATCACTGAACAGAACTGTTTGCATTCTCATTGTTTGAATGTTCACTTTGTATGCTTTAATTATTTACCTTGAACAACTATTTGTAAGATGACAATATGTAATTTATCAAATAGTGATTTGTTACTGGGTTTTTTTTGGGAAATTCTATGTTGGAAATTCCTTGTTTCTTCCTTTTTTCTCCATTTTGCTTTTTTTTCTCTTTAAATAAAATAAAAAAATAATTCACCCAAACAAAATATATCTAGGATGATCCCACATGGAATACTACTGCTCATCCTAGATTCACTGTGTGTACGTCTCATGCTCCAGACCAGCAGCTCCATGATTCCCATGCTGTACAGGCTCAATCAGAGAAAGCAACACACTCACAAGTTCAAATTCACACATAGATTCTCCCCTGAAACCAAGGCCATCAAATCCATCATTCTCTTGGTCAGCAACTTTATCTGTTTTTATACACTCTCCTCCATTTTCCAAGCTTTTTTCATGTTGTGTAGTAGTCCTAACAGATTCCTTGTGAATGTTGCTGTACTATTTACTGGGGGCGAGGGTTATTCAACAGTCAATCCTTTTCTATTCATGGACCATTACCTTAGCATATCCAGTAACCTTTTTGACTGCTTAAAGAATATAGAAAGTTGTCATGTTATGAGGAGCATGTAGTTTTCCTAGTTTCAAGTTGATCATGTGTGTTGCATGGTTTTGGAAAGATACGTTGTTTCTAAATTCAGCCCCTGAGACAATCATGAATATAATTATGAATCTTTCCCACCCTGGCAATGTGAAGATGAAAATAAATAGGTAGTGTCCAATACTGACAAATAAGTATTAATACTGATTGAAAAGGAAATATTACATAATGGTTCTATAAATAAGTATTACATTGCCTTTTGTTGAGAATCCTTCAATTCCTAAAATTCATTGAGTGTAAATAATTTTTTCTTTGCTGAGACTTATTTTACTGGGATACAGCAATATTTTTGTGTTTATTATAATACATGTCATTATTTATATTTAATATTTGCATCAGAAATTCATTATTACTTCCATATTCATCCAGAAGTGGATGTGCTGGAAGCAAACAAAAAAAAAAAATATATATATATATATATATATATATATATATATATATATATATATTTCAGGTACATGTTAGTATTGGTGGTTGAATCAAGGTATTCATCATATTTTTTCACAACTTTGTAAAATTTTAAGATTTAGTTTATTAAAAGGCTAAATTAATAACAACATCTAAATCTCAGAGAAAAAGCAAGAAAAACATGGATTAGAATTTATAAATTCTATGATGATAATCATAGAATTATAGCTTTATGATGATAATTTTCTTTGAATTCTGTATTCTACTTTTCCCTACATTGTATTTTTAAATTTTCTTTTATTTCTTTAAATAAAATGTTAAAATCTTTTTAAAAGAGCAGCTTTAGTTTGTTTTATTCATGGGAATTGTTATAGGTTTTGAGGAGATGGATGCTTTGGTCACAGAGATAAAAATAAAAATTCAAAGAATTTTTATTTGTTATCTTTTAAACAATGTTCCTTTTCTGTGTCCCAAGTGATCTAAATTTCCATAGTTCTCTTCCCGTTCACCTGTCTCCTGTTCCTATTTAATGAACTTTGATTCATTAAATGTTCATGAGGCATTTTGTATTGACTCGATCAATGATTTCCAAAATATGAAGAAAAAATGTTCAATAGTATAAAGATACTTTTGTATTTCTCAGATCTCTTTATAAAGTTTGCCAGCTGGCATCCAGAATAACATTTTAAATATATTGGGGAAAGAAAAAGCCTTGAACTGTGTTTATCCCCCCCGTGTGTGTGTGTGTGTGTGTGTGTGTGTGTGTGTGTGTGTCTAGGACAAATATTTGGTAATATGTTGGTAATATCCTTAGTAGTATAATGATGAAAATTCTTCTGAGGCAGAGTTGAAGTATATTTGCTTACACTATATTTTGAAAGATTTTGTCTTCCTCACATGATTTTTGCATCTGTGCCACAAGTCAGTGATTACAGCTAATTATTTCTTTGTTCATTTTATCTGTAAACTTTTAGGAGAGGAATGTGCTTCCTAAACACAAGACGTTGGCTTGCTGTTCATGAAATAAGAGCATGAATGAAGTAAGTTGGTGAAGGCTTTCTTAAACAATACATAAGCCCAATGCCTTATATATAAATATTTGAATGAAACAGGAAAATGTTTGTTTTGCAAACAGTGTTCAGGTTAAGACACTTCTCATTTCTTTACAGTCTTCATGAGCAAGATGTGATGAAGTGGCAAAAATAAATTCATGACAAGGGAAAAGTGAAGGATTTCTGATGAACTTTGCTAGGAGTGGCACAAAGTCTCCCAAGCACAGCAGAATATCCTCTGTTCCAAGACCTAGTTCAGGTTGTTTTGAGAGATTCTACCTATTTAATCTGTAAATAAAGTTGAGGGTGAGACACAGGGCTGAAGGAAGCTAACCAAATCCATTTTATATTTACACATTCTCATGCTTAACAGCAGGAGTGTGAAGGAGTCCCACACTGACAAAATGTTTGTTGTTAATAATGACTTCTCATATTCCTGTCCATGAATTCCCAGTAGCCAGAGGACTGCTAGAAACTGAAATGAAATGTATTATGATAGTGAGCTGTTTATTCAAATGAGTCACTTCTTTGATACTGCTAAATTCTCTGTTTTAACTCAACAAATTTGCTGAGCATTCAGGGCACATGTAGGATTTAGAGGAAAGAGTAATAAAGGAATCTCTAGGGCCTTAGGTGTGGTTACCTGTATTAGGATGAGGTCTACCAGTCATCTAGGAGGCATGCTTCACACCCTGTTGTTCATTGTACTCTGAATAGAGTAAATATCTTAGAAAATCTATCAGGATTTTGCAGTAATAAACACACATCATTGTAATTTCAGCCCAACCTGATCAACTATCATCAGTCGGGCCAATCTCCATGAAAAGGAGCTAGAATTTTTAACCTCTGAATGTTCACTGAGTGTGTGAGTGAATGGAATGGACAGCATAGCCATAGGCTGATTTATCTATGCACCAAGCACGAAAGTGCTGGTTGATAGCTGATTGGATCTTCATCTATGGTTCTGTGGTGATTGACTTATGGTGTAACAGAGGATCCACACTTTCTTTAACTGAATTGTACCTAAGCTTCAGCAAGGCATATAGCCTGATGAGCATCTGAATGGTCTCTCTCTAAGGGGTAACCACCCTTTGTCGTGGCATCATCATTCAAGAGTACACAACACACACACACACATAGGGAGTAAGAAATGGGAATTAATTAGTTAAAATGTATGGTCCTTGATTGCAGGCCAAAGAATTTTTGAAAGGTGCTTTCTAGTGATTATGAAGTTAAAATAAAATCAAACAGCTGCTCTCTAAGCCTGAATGAGTCCTGAGATTTCCACCTTGGAAGATACTTCTGGAGCTTCTGCTGGGTCAATAGGTTTCCAAACAGCAAAAACAAACAATGCAAGACTGTTAAGTGCTTCTTGAAGGCATTGATGGGGTGTACAAAGAATCAACTATATGTCAAAAGTTACTGTGTTACCTAGACACCTGATAAAACCCTTAATACTTTTATGAGGGATTATATGAAAACTACGTGGTCTACAAACCTTTGACCCTAAATTTCCTGAAGATCTACTAACTGTAGACACAGCCTTTATTGCAGCAAACACCTGATACCCACAAGATAATCCAGGTTGATAGAGACCATACCCACTAGCTAAACACCAATATATCAGTGAAACAGCTATGGACATTAAAAAATAAATGCCCCTTAAAAATAGAAGATAAGGACTCTAAAGATCTTCAAACTGGATCAAATGACAATCCATTTATTGGTCTGACAGACTGAGAGTATACCAGACTGGACTACTTTCTTCAGCTGGGCCATGGGGAGCCCGTATGCCACCTTTGCATTGAGGGCCAACCTATTACATTCCTGGTAAATGATGGAATGGAACTCTGCAGTTACTCAAATGTCTACTCTGTTAGAAAAATGTTCCCAGGGAACTGAGATTCTTGTCTCTTACTCCTTCTTCCAGACAGATGTTTTTTCCTGATTTTATGGAAGCTATGTTATGGAATCATCAGGCATGTATTCAATCATCGTCCTTATTTCATTAAGTTCTTTCTTTGCTTTATATGAGCTCACTGAATGTTTTATTAATTAAATAATTTCTTTTTCATCCCTTCCACTTTGAGCTCATTCAACACCAGGTGTATTTGTTCTTTTGTTTCTTCTTTAATTGCCCCTCAATCTATGTACATGCTTGTCTGTCTTTTAACTGTGTTGTCCTCCACATAAACATCAATGAGATTAGCTTTTAGGGACTTAAGTATTTGAGAACATTTTTTTGCCTTAATTTTCATGTTTTAATTTTTGTCCTGTTTTTTAAGAATCATTTAGGGCACTTCTAGTGTCACTACTGTATCTTCTCCAATCCAAAGTCCTGTCTCCCAGCATCATCTTTGTTAAATGGTGCCCATGCTGACCTGGTTTGTGTGAAGGTTTTGTTCCTGATCTCTGTGCCTGGATGGACTGGACTTATTAACATTTAAAGTAAAACTTTCCAGAGTCTTCTCAAAATTTCCTCCAGAATTTTTACCAAAATAATTTAATCAGCTCCTCTGGGTTTCAAACTTTCAGATACCAAGAAGGGTATAGCTGGAAAAGAAAAAATACTGAGATCATTCCAGGAAGAAATGAGAGAGGGAGCAAGGGCCTCCAATGAATCATCATTAGGGAAAACTATTTATTTATTACAACCATGCTTCTGAAATTTTCATTTTGATATACACTGTGATTTACATTATTTGCATTGCAGATGTTTCATTTGTTACTGTTTTTATGACAGGCTTATAGTACATAATGTCTACATTCTTGGTGGGTATGCATAAGATATTTGCTTTCTTTTTTTGAATCCTTTTCCATCCTCAACCCTTCTGCCGCTACCCTTCTGTTGATCCTATTTTTTCTTTCTCTGTACATGTGAAACACAGATGTTTCATTTTAACACCATCTTATTTTTTAAAACTTAATTTACTTCAAAATTCTTAAGACAAATGTTCACTTTTACAACAGAATTCTAAATATATGATACATTTTGTCAGCTATATGGAATCATACTTTTTAATACAAAATTGTATGCACATGAGTAAATCATTACAAATGTCCTCTGCATGGATCACAAGAGATTGACTTGTGCTGTAAGTGCTATTTATATAATTTACTTAATGCAGACCACAACTTCCTCTGAAGTTTGTAATTCAATTTCTACAAAGTAGAATGCAAAATACTATCTAATTATTCTTATTCTACATATATCTCCTATTTACATTGTGCAGACCATTTGTCTTACAGGCAATGAATACACAAGTTTATTACTTTCAATAAATTTATTGTATATTACACTCATAATAATATGAGTGTAAAGAATCTTTCTATGAGAGTTCATTGTTAAGGTATAATTGCTCTTTATGTGTGTGACTTTATATCCATCTGTGGCTGGGAACCTTTTGTGTATGCATATTTAATTCCTCATGTGTTTGTTGATGTATAATTAAATGTGTGAGCAGGGGTTCATGTTTCTGTGTGCATGAGTTAGTATATATGCATGTGCTATTGACAAATTGTGACACAAAACAGGAGATAACAAATCAGATTAAACAGAACAATGTCAAAAATGGTGCAGAAAACGAGCCAGAGTTATATGAAGAAAGAGGGGCAACAACACAATTACAACCCTCAGAAGGGAGAGGAAATTAGTGAGGGAGGTAAACAGCCAACCAAGGAGACAGGATAACCTAGAATGTGAGTGACGGAGAAAGAACAAAGTAATGGTTTGAATGGAAAATGCAAAAGATGGTAAGAATGTAGACAGAACAATATGGAAAGTGATCAGACAAAAAATAGAGACCATAAAGAAATGTCCCAACAGAAGCAAAAGGTGAGAATATTAGTCACCAACTAGACCTGCCTTACAGAAAATGCTGAATGTATATACTCAAATGAAAATAAAGATAAAATAGTTATCAAAATGTAAACCAGTGAAACTGTACATTTTAATGCACAAGCAAGCTATATACTCAAGTGTGCAATATTCTAAAAAATGTCATTCTTCTTTGTCAATTGGTCTTAATCCTAGTTTAAGGGATCAAAGACAAAGTACTACAATAAGTCTATACATATTTCATCATAGTGTATGCAGTGTAAAATATGTAAATAATATCAGGTACAAAGTCAATAAATATTTATTTCTATAGCACTCAAAAGAGCTAAGATGGCCTTCAACCCATGAATGGGTAAATATAATGTGATCCAGATACACATCAGAGTGTGAGTCAGCAGTAAAGAAGAATAAAATCCTGTACTTTGCAATAAAATTAGTAGGAGAAGATAGTCCATTGTGTGCAACAAACTGGACGAAAAAGACAAATATCTCATATTCTCTGTCAAATTTGCAATCTAACAAAAATCAATCTAAAGCCAGTGTGGTGATTACTAATAATTGTGAGTGGTGTCATGTTGGGGTTGAAAATATAGTTCAAATTTATGAGCTTATGCTATATGCATGTGTGCACACACTATTGATCTCAATACATATGTAAGAAGATTATGTTTTTTGTTTGTTTTTTTAGAAGAATATGTTTTAATAACAACATAAAATTAAGGAAGACAGTGCAGGTGCAGTGCTTTGGGATGGTGTTAAAGATCAGCTGCAGTAAGTATAAATCAGGCTGGTACAAATAGAAATTGATTTCTGTAAATCCTATAAGACATGAAAATTGGACAAGGAAAAAGAAATCATATCAAAAATCATAAAATGGCAAAGGAAGACAGTGAGCAAGAGTAAAAAAGAACACAATGAGGGTTAAAACAAAAATAAAATGAAATAGCAATACTGATTTCTTCTCTATCAAGAAATACTTGAATTGGAAATGACCTAACCATTCCATCAAATGATATCAGCTAAGTCCAAAGAGGTAAAACAAGACAGAAATTTATACTTCCTATAAAATTTATCTAAGCAGAATTACATAGGCTGAAAAGCAATGTGTGAAATAAGATATTTTTGCAAATGAAATCAGAAATAACAATTTTTATATCTGCAACGATTTTCTTTAATCTTAAGTTATTTGGCTCTTTCTGCTGTAGGCACACACAGAGTCACGAATGGATGCAGGTCCATGCACAGCTATCCAGAGTCTGCCCATGACGAGGCCCTCTTCATAAAATTCAACTCTGCATGATATTAGCACAGACATAAAAGAAAATAACAGTTCATTATGTCTACAAAGGAATTTACTTTCTAAAAACCTGGATTGGTACATAAAAATTTCTTAAACATATTGAAAATGTAAGGCGCACAGAAACTTTGTGACAACTCAGTTGGTACGGAACATTCATCCCTCTTGCTCCCTCTTAAGGATGTTCATCTTTTTTTCTCCCCAGTTTGCACTTCCATCTTCCGTATTACAGGTAAATTTGCTTAATCATTGTATACCTTTCTCTGAGCACCCTTGTCTGTCTTATATTAGAGGGTATGCTTGCCTTCCTTTAGCATCAGATTAAGGGTATAGCTGCACTTAAATGTCACAATACATATTTCCACCACAATCTGGATGTTACTCAGGCAACAACTTGTTTGACCTGTATAGACACAAGCATAGAAATTTCTATTGTGTCAGAGAAATTTCTAATAATAGTATGCTCAATGGCCATGGACTGAGACATCTTTATTTTCCTGTAAAATAAAAAATAATCTAACATTTGGGCCAGTCAGTTGAGCTGTCTCCATCTTCCAAGGCTTACTGTACAGAAAAGAATTTCCTTCAGAAATCTAAGTCCCAGGACCATTGTCCACAATGCCTGCAGATACCTGTCAATCTACAGAAGAAGCATCCTTGGAATATTCACCACTCATTTGTGTTGTTATACATTCCATCAAAGATTTCTACAAGTGCAACACTCCCATGAACCAAATGACCCAGCGTTTGTTATGAAAGTACTTTATTTCCTTCTAGAAACAACACGTTAGGACAGTTTTCCACAGCATACTGTGCAGAAAGGATCACTCAAGTCTACCACACTGACTTGAGAGTTCCATATTGATGCAGCTTGAGTAATCTCTAAGTCACCAAGGTCCATCTTAGAGGATGATGTCTTTGTGCTTAAATTTCTTTTATTTAAATTTAAATTATATATATTTTATCCATTTGATTTCTGCCCAGAGAACTAAAACCAGTTACTTTGGCACCTTAGACAAGAACTCTACTACAGACTATACTGGCAGCCTCCATCAGTTTAACTATCTGCCTGTTTACCGGATACTCTGTGTATATACCACTTCTGTTTGTGCAAAACTGTGTGCATTACAGGTTTGTGAAGAAATCTGATAATTTTGATCCCGAGTCTGGCTGTGTCTCATCTCATTAGAATGAAAGGGCTGACAGTGGAGAAACAGGTGGAGGTCAGGGGAAAGATGTACATAAGCCACCTACTAGGATTACAAACAGAAACCACCTTGCCTGGTATAATCATTGTGTGGATCAGGTCTTCCTCAGCTGGATGGAGGCTCTGTGCATGAAAATTGGACTAATCTGGTTTGCAGATTCACAGGCTCAGAGTCCAACATGTAGGGGATGCACTGACTTGGATTGTGGTGCTGGCAAAAAGAGGGAACCCATGATGCCTAAGGTGTGGGAGCAAAGGTCAGCACAGAGACAAGTAGGCTTGCAGGGCAGCCTCCCCCATTGTCCTATGATCACCCAAGTCCTGCATGTCCACACACCCCCACCACACCAATAACTGACTGTCATTTACAGTGGTCACTTTCAGGATGCCAGGCAGGAATACAAATACAGCATGTGGTTAGCAGATCATGACAATCCAAGTTCCTTGCTGACAAATATCAGTTCCCACTGAGGACACAGGTCTTCAGAGCCAGAGGAATTTGTGTGAGATCATTAGCCTGGGTAAGACCCCACATGCTCCAGTTCACTGGGAAGCTCACAAGAGACAGTGACTGATGATTTCCCTGCTTTTGGATTCTTTCATGTGCTGCATGTTTAACACTTTAATCATGTGTGCAATTGAGGGTGAACGTTGAACTTAAACTTCCTCAAGCCTGTAGGGCAGGAGTTATGTCATTTCATTTGAAAAATACATTTTCAATACACATGTTAATACACATTTAGTATAGTGTAAATTTGAATATTTCCTGATATGGCATGGAATTAAACTGAATGAAACAGGAAAAGTGATATGCAATTATGTTCCAGATTGATAGGAAAGCCGACTTCAAAGTTTGGATCAGGTTAATTCAGATAAAGAAGTAAAGGATGGCAGCAAATGTGAATAAGCAGGAAGATATTTTATGAAAGAACTGAATTGACTTACATTGTTTTAAAAATTGTAGATCACTAGCCATAGCACAGAATGTTTCTGAATAAGATTACCATCTACATTTTAAACATACCTCATAAAAGTATGGAGAAATACATCTCTGTTGTCTTGAAATAGGAAAATGTTCTTCAAATGGAACAGGAAGCAATCAAAATACAAAGTGAAACATTAAATCATGCTATATTAAAATTAATAAATTTTACTTATTAAAAGAAAGAGAAGGAAAAAAGAGAAAGAAAACTAATGAACCAGGAAAAAATATTTTTTCTGACATATAGAAAATTTCTTTAAGTAATTACTATGACTCCTACAGTAATTATTCTAGTAACAATAATTAGATATAACCATGACTGGATTGGGAAAATAAAACAGCCTTCCTAGAAGACAGTCAATACACAAAATAAATACATGTAAATATGCATTCAGCTTCTTTATTAACAAGAGAAATAAAGTCATGTAGTCCGGTTTTCTACAGCCACAAGAAGAATAAACAAAAAATACATTCTTGAGAAGCATGTACATACACTACGAAACTTGTAAGTTACTAGACAGTGTAACATTTTTACATATATTTTATAAAACTAATAAGAAGTATCAGCTGAAGTCAAAGAGATACAAAGGATAATGTAGCCAACACACTATCTATGTATATGTGCATTACAAATTGAATACATGTCACTAACACATTTTCTGAATTTTACAACCCTCAGTGCCCACAGACAAACATGTGTGCATCAACATGAGAATGTTAAACTTGCTGATATACTCACAGTACAATTCATCCTTAAAACTGTTTTAGTAAATGAATAACAGAAACAAGAGGAAAACAATATTCAGTGCTATATAGGATCTGAAATAATACACAAAAATAAAGACAAATGTAAAATAACATATGGAAATTGAAAGTCACATAAAATCTGCCTAGTGGCTCATATCCGAGTAAAGTACAAAGAGGAAGAAATTCTCTCTTTTTGCAGAGGTTGGTGAAGCAATACCCCTTGTGGAGTCACACTGGTAAGGGGCATGAGGAGACACCAGTGAGCTGAAAATGACCTAGTTTGGTCAGCATAAAATTCATGTGAATAACATGCATATTTTTGTTTTGCTTTCATGGTTGTCTTAGTTACTTTTCTTATTCTTCAGACAAGATTCCTGGCTCTCAAAGTTAAAAGAGGAAAGCTTCATTTAGCTAATGATTTGTCATTTTTGGAGGTCATTGTCTCTTGGGTAGAAGGCAAGGTGTAATGGCAGAGAGTCATTGTAGAAAACAAAGTGCTCATGGTGGGCAGTAGGCATAAGGGCAGCAAAGCAGGAAGGATACATCAACAAGCAATGCAATGCCACTTTTTCTGTCCTTTCTAATCTACCCAGGCTACAACACATAGGGCAGGTAACATTCACACCAAGAATGCACCTTCCCATCATCCACACAGAGAACTATGCTAAAACAAATAGTGGACTAAGTAGTAACACATCTTTGAAGCCAACATCACAGACTTAATCTAAGTATTAGGCACTTGAGATCGAGTCAGATCTGAAACATCCCATATCTGTGGCCACATGAGGACTTGGGAGGGGACATTTAGACTTAAGCCCTAACAATGGTGATATCTAGCAAAATGCTGTGTATGTGTCTTTAAGTAGTTTGCTTGTTTTTTGTTGTTTTTGAGATGAGACCCACCGACAGTATTTAGAGTGGATTTGAAATTTGCATACTACTGACTCAAACTCATGGGTAACTGGAGTTATAGCCACACATCACCAATACTGACTGACATTTTAAAAAATATATTCAATCCATGAAATTTTTCCTCGTACTGTGGTTGAAACACAAGATGGGTACCCTACTTTCCAAATCATATCCAACTGAACCACAAGCATTATCCCCTTGTCAGAATTATGTTTCCATGGAAAGAAGATAAATAGATTAATGTAATAGACTTCACAGGTTACAAGTGTTATATTACATCACAGAAAAGTACTGTTAAAAATGAGCTGTGACTTCTGTGTTATGAATTATTAGACAGGGAATGTGCAACTCTCCATAAAAAACAAAATGAAGAATTCTGTGAAAATTACTATAGAAGATGTTAACCTATAAAAAGAGCATAAAGCAGGTATTATGAAGTGAACTTAATATTTTGCTAAATCTAGTTTCAAAATATCTAACATTACTTTGAGAAAAATAACCATTTTTTCTTATTCAAAACCTATATTTGAATATATTCAGTGATATCTTCAAAGATATATTAAAACATTAAATTATACTTTAAATACTACAATTTTGGGTAATTAAACTTTTCTCTTCCTGTATATAGTTTCATGGAGCTAAGTGAATGCACAACTAAATATTGTAGAGATACATACAATACATATCCTTCTTACAATAATCAGAGGTGTTCCTTTCCTGGCCTAGGAAGTGTACATATGTACACAAGAGTTGCTACAGTTGGGGATAAAAAGGATGAGGAACCTACTGGCTTCCTCATGAGATGCCCAGGATCACCAGAATCATCTCAATAAAGAGACACAAAAGATATGCAGGATAAATTTGAGAATGTAAAAGTACATCAAGGTGTGCAAGCAAGAAGGTATTTGGTGGTTTTGACTATGGGGAGAATTTGTGGCTAAGATTTCTCCCATAGATGCATGGTCTGCTCTTGAATCAGTAAAAAGGAAATCCCTGGTCCAGACCATGAGTACCACAGAGAACACTAAGGAACCACAGCAGTCACCCCAGCAGGGACTCCTGGGCATTTTCAACGTGAACAGTAAATTAGGATCCACAGTCTGTAAAGTTTTGTTACTCTCTTAGCCAGTCGCATGTAGAGAAATAATGACAATGTGATGTTTTGCAGTTATGGAAAACTGAAGAATACAAAAATTTTTGTACTGGTGTCCAACTCACAACCTCGAGGGTGCCAGTCACACATTTATGAAGTTGAGGTAAATTTCCAGCCAAGAATTTTCCTTAAAATTGAAAAATGGTTGCAACCATTTGACCCAGAATTCCAAGCTCTTGGTGTATGTATCTAAAGGAAGAAAATTTGGGTCTCAAAGATATATGTTTATTCTAATTTTATCAACAAGATAATTAACATTAAGGAACACAAAAAAGCCATCTCACAGTTCTAATGAGGAGAGATCACAAGGAAAATGTGTTATACATGTAGACCTAACTAATATCCAGCCTTATAAGTCAAGCAAATGCATCACAGACAAAGGCATAATATAATTCAAAGCAATTGTGATCAGCAAAATAGAGTAGGCAAAGAAAATTTTAAAAAATGTTGTGTGACTTCATATGGAAGCAGAATACACAATGATCTAACCTACACAAATGGAGAGAACACTGTTTTTCAGGAGATGTAAGTTCAGTTAAAAAAGAGTCATAGACTGAAGATGAGAAGGATACCCAGTATGATTCCCGTAGAATATTGTGCTGTGTACAATTAGAACCATCACATTGTGTAAGTAAAATTTGCCATGATATTTGATCTTACATGCTATTGCCAGAAGGGGAAGACAAAAGCTGAAGCCAGGCAAAAAGGTGAGCACATTTCAAGAAAAAGCTACTGGAGGTGATGTGTAATGTTCAGCAAGGATTTTGTGTTTGAGAGTCTCTTTATTACCACCTTTGTGAGGATGACACACTTAGATAAGATTTTCATATGGAAAAAGGAGGGATGTGACATAGAAATAGCAAGGTTTTTCATGTTTCAATGTGGCAACAATCTTTGTTAACATATTTCAGAAAACTCTCAGGTTTTCATGGAGTGGAAATGTGAAATCGAACAAAATACACACACCCTACAGGAGACATTTGTTACTAAAGTAATAATTCATTGACTGTCTCTTGTCCATAGGTCTAACTTGAGCTCCAGTTGTCAAATTCCAAGATTGCATATAGTTTTCTATTTGAATGGCACTGATTTTCAAGATAGGGCCCTATGTCCTTATTTCCAAATGCATTCAGTTATGCACATCATGATGTACAGATTTTTTAATGTTAATCATGTCACAGTCTAGTAGCTTAAAAGTTGACAACTCTGTTTCTAAGCTCTCATATTTGTATCATGACATTATGTGATATCAAGACATTAGATAGGTCTACCACTTAGTTATGTCTCCAAATTGTGGATAAACATTTACATAAAAAACCACATTTTTTAGAAAATTGCCATCACATATAAAAATATCTCTAGCTCTCATCTTTACACTTACCTCTGAAGTAATACTAGCTCATAATTGTGCTTTGGGATTTGTGATGGGTCCATGCACATAGTACCAAAGGCATGAAAATCAGACTGATTCCCATTTCAGATGAGATGAGATGTGTTCTCATTTCTTCCACATGTAACTGCACACACACTGTTCGTGAGTCATGAGAAGGAATGGACTGACAGTAGGGAAAGCAGCACTGATTAAGGCAGAAGTTTTAACCAGCCACCAAGGAGCTTTGTTATAAAGAGAAAACCAAATGTACATGATCGAACACAGGACATAGAAATATATAAAGCACAGATCAGGATGAGGATGCCTTGAGAGTTTCTTATCTCGGGGGAAGGTACTGATGAGATGCTAGCATGCTGAATATGCTGTGTTTGCTTCTTGTGCCTGTACAGAAGGAAAACCATGGAACCTCTGCTCCAGATCATAAGTTTCAAACACATAATGTCATGGGATAAACTCAATACCACAAAGGTGGAGGTTTTTCTTTGCTAGAAACCATTACAAACCACTACTGATAACCTATGGTGTTCATAATGTATGTATTGTTTCCTTTATCACTCACAATCATAGAAAATCTGATGTTTAGCAGCATGTGCAGGACCCAGAT
>PVJX010035423.1:0-12134 GCA_004027295.1 Dolichotis patagonum | reverse complement strand
GCTGGTTGGCTCAGCAACCTAAGGTACAGCATGGATTGGATCTCAGAAAATGCTCTTACTTCTTATTTTCCTGCACTGAGGTGGCCTCTGCTTGCTAGACAACAGTCACTTACCAGGGCATCAGCCTCATTGCTGATTGTCTCAGAGCCCTAGGTTCCAGCATTGCACTGTTCTCAGGAAATGCTCTTGCTCCTTATTACCCCAGGGTGGTGTATCTGTGGCTCGGGAGTCCACAGTCACTTAACAGGGAGGCAGGCTGGTTGTGCTTGGTTCAGCCTCCTAAGTTCCTGCATGATGAGGATCTCTGGAAATGCTCTTGCTTCTTATTTCCCTGCCCTGTTGTGGCCGTGGCTTGAGATACCTCTGTCATGTGGCAGTGTGGCATGCTTGGTTCAGTGCCCAAGGTTCCAACATGGTGGGCATTTCAAGAAATGCTCTTGCTTCTTATTTCTCCATGCTGCAGTGGCCGTGGCTTCCCACACTACAGTCACTTACCAGGGCGAGAGGCTAGTTGCTGGTTTTTTCAGTGCCCTAATTTTCAGCATTGTGCAGATCTAAGGAAATGCTTTTTCCTCATATTTCCCTTCCCTGGGGTGGCAGCATCTTGCCAGAAGACTGTAATTTACCAGGGTTGCAGGCTACTCCTGGTTGGCTCAACGCCCTAAGTTCCAGCAGTGCACGGATCTCACGACATGCTCATGCTTCTTATTTCCCCACCCTGGGATGAACACCGCTTGTCAGACCACAGGCACTTGCCAGGGCGGCAGGCTTGTGCTTGTTGGCTCAGTGCCATAAGTTCCAGCATTGCTCAGACCTCAGGAAACACTGTTGTTTCTTATTTTACTGCCCTGGGCTGGCCATTTCATGCCAGACCACAATCCCTTACTAGAGTGGCAGGCTCGTACTTGCTGGCTCAGCACCCTAAGTTCCAACATGATGCAGATCTCAGGAAAAGCTCTTGTTTCATTTTTCCTGGACCTGGGGTGGAGGCTGCTTGCTAGACCACAGTCACATTCCATGTGGCATGCTAGGTGCTTTTGGTTTGGCACCCTACCTTCAATCATGTGGAGGAACTCAACAAAAAATCTTGCCTCTTATTGACCAGGACTTGCATAGGTGTGGCTTGCCAGAACACTGTCACTAAACATGGCAGCAGGCTAGTGCTTGTTGGTTCAGAGTCCTAGGTTCACATATGGCTCTTATCTCAGGAAACAATCTTGCTTCTTATATCTCTGCACTGCATTGGTTGGGGCTTGCCAGACCAAAGTCAATTACCAAGGTGGCAGGCTAGTTGCTGTTTGTATTGGCTCCCAAAATTCCAGGATGGTGCTCACCTCAGGAAATGCTCTTTCTTCTTATTTCCCTGCCCTGGGTTGCCCATGGCTTGCCAGACCACAGTCACTTACCAGGGTGGCAGGCTAGTTTCTGCTTGTCTCAGCACCCTAAGTTGCAGCATGGCATGGATCTCAGGAAACACGCTTCCATTTTTTTGCCCAACCTGTGTTTGCTGCGGCTTGGCACACCACAGTCACTTACCAGGGCAGCAGGCTAGTTGCTGGTGAGCCCTTCACCTTAACTTCCAGCATGGCACAGATCTCATGAAATGCTCTTTCTTCTTATTTTCACACCCAGGATGGCCACAGCTTGCCAGAACAGTCACTTAACATGGTGGCTGGCTGCTCCTGGTTGGCTCTGCCCCCAAAGTACCAGCATCGCAGTAATCTCAGGAAAGTCTTTGCTTCTTATTTCCCCACCCTGGGCTGAAAGCGGCTTGCCAGGCCACAGTCACTTTCCACGTGGCAGGCTAGTGGCTTTTGGCTCAGCACCCTACGTTCAAGCATGTCGAGGGTCTCACCAAAAATTGTTGCTTCTTATTGACCGGCCTTGTGTGGGCGAGGCTTGATAGAACACAGTCAGTAAACAGGGCGGCAGGCTAGTGCTCCTTGGCTTAGAGTCCTAGGTTAAAATATGGCACAGATCTCAGGAAACACTCATGCTTCTTATATCTCCGCACTGCATTGGCCGTGGCTTGCCAGACCGCAGTCACTTACCAAGGTGGCAGGCTAGTTGCTGCTTGTCTTGGTTCCCAACATTCGAGGATGGTGCTCATCTCAGGAAGCATTCTTTGTTCTTATTTCCCAGTCCTAACTTGGCCGCGGCTTGTCAGACCACAGTCACTTACCAGTGCGGCAGGCTAGCTGCTGCTTGGCTCAGCACCCTAAGTTCCATCATGGTATGGATCTCTGTAAACACACTTGCATTTTTTTCACCAACTGGTGGTGGCCGCAGCTTGGGAGACCACAGCCACTGACCATGGCAGCAGGCTAGTTGTTGCTTGTCTCAGCACCCTAAGTTGCAGCATGGCATGGATCTCAGGAAACACACTTGCTTCTTTTCTCCCCAACCTGTGGTTGCTGTGGCTTGCCAGACCACAGTCACCTACCAGGACAGCAGGCTAATTGCTGATCGGCTCTTCGCCTTAAGTTAGAGCACGGCACGTATCTCAGGAAATGCTGTTTCCTCTTATATGTCTGCACTGAATTGGACATGGCTTGCCAGACCACTGTCACTTACCAAGTTGGCAGGCTAGTTGTGCCTTGTCTCGTTTCCCAAATTTCCAGGATGTTGCTTATCACAGGAAATGCTCTTGCTTCTTATTTCCCCACCGTGGGATGAATTCCACATGTCAGAACACAGTGATGACCCAGTGCCCCTGGCTAGTGCTGGTTGACTCAGTGCCCTGTTTTCAACTTGACACGAATCTCCGGAAATGCACTTTCTTCTTATTTCACCACCCTGGGGTGGTCACCTCTTGCCGGAATACAGTCACATACCATGGAGGAAGGCTAGTGCTGCTTGGCTTTGTGTCCTAAGATACAGCATGACATGGAACTGAGGAAAGGCTCTTGCTTCTTATTTCTCAGCCCTGGGGTGGCTGAGGTTTGCCAGAGTAGTCACTTACCAGGATGCCAGGCTAGTTGCTCGTGGGCTCAGCACCCTAAGTTACAGGATGGATCGCATCTGAGAAAATGCTCTTGCTTCTTATTTTCCTGCCCTGAGGTGGCCTCTGCTTGCTAGACAACAGTCATTTACCAGGGCGTCAGCCTCGTTGCTGATTGGCTCAGTGCCCTAAGTTCCAGCATTGCACTGTTCTCAGGAAATGCTCTTGCTCCTTATTACCCGAACATGGTGTATCTGTGGCTTGGGAGTCCACAGTCACGTAACAGGGAGGCAGGCTGGTTGTGGTTGGCTCAGCACCCTAAGTTCCTCCTGCATGATGAGGATCTCAGGAAACGCTCTTGCTTCTTATTTCCCTGCCCTGTTGTGGCCTTGGCTTGAGAGACCTCAGTCACATGGCAGTGTTGCATGCTAGCGCTGCTTGGTTCAGTGCCCAAGGTTCCAACATGGTGGGCATTTCAAGAAATGCTCTTGCTTCTTATTTCTCCATGGTGCAGTGGCCGTGGCTTCCCACAACACAGTCACTTACCAGGGCGAGAGGTTAGTTGCTGGTTTGTTCACTGCCCTAATTGTCAGCATTGTGCAGATCTAAGGAAATGCTTTTTCCTCTTATTTCCCTTCCCTGGGGTGGCAGTCTCTCGCAGGAAGACAGTAACTTACGAGGGTTGCAGTCTACTCCTGGTTGGCTCTACGCCCCATGTTCCAGCATTGCATGGATCTCACGACATGCTCATGCTTCTTATTTCCCCACCCCGGGATGAACACGGCTTGTCAGACCACAGGCACTTGCCAGGGCGGCAGGCTTGTGCTGGTTGGCTCAGTGCCATAAGTTCCAGCATGGCTCAGACCTCAGGAAACAGTGTTGTTTCTTAGTTTACTGCCCTGCGGTGGCCGTTTCATGCCAGACCACAATCCCTTACTAGATTGGCAGGCTAGTACTTGCTGACTCAGCACCCTAAGTTCCAACATGGTGCGGATCTCAGGAAAAGCTCTTGTTTCATTTTCCCTGGACCTCGTGTGGAGGCTGCCTACTAGACCACAGTCACATTTCAGGTGGCACGCTAGTTGCTTTTGGCTTGGCACCCTACCTTCAAGCATATCGACGATCTCAAGAAAAAATCTTGCTTCTTATTGACCAGGACTTGCGTAGGTGTGGCTTGCCAGAACACTGTCACTAAACAGGGTGGCAGGCTAGTGCTTGTTGGCTCAGAGTCCTAGGTTCACATATGCCTCGGATCTCAGGAAATGATCTTACTTCTTATATCTCCGCACTGCATTGGTTGGGGCTTCCTGGACCAAAGTCAATTACCAAGGTGGCAGGCTAGTTGCTGCTTGTACTTGCTCCCAAAATTCCAGGATGTCGCTCACCTCAGGAAATGCTCTTTTTTCTTATTTACCTGCCCTGGGTTGGCCTTGGCTGGCCAGAACACAGTTACTTACCAGGGCGGTAGCCTAGTTGCTGCTTGGCTCAGCACACTAAGTTGAAGCATGGCATGGATCTCAGGAAACACACTTACTTCTTTTCTCCCCAACCTGTGGTTGCTGCGGCTTGGCAGACCACAGTCACTTACCAGGGCAGCAGACTAATTGCTGATTGGCTCTTCCCCTTAAGTTAGAGCATGGCACGGATCTCAGGAAATGCTCTTTCCTCTTATACCTCTGCACTGCATTGGCCACGGCTTGCCAGAGCACAGTCACTTACCAAGTTGGCAGGCTAGTTGCTGCTTGTCTTGGCTCCCAAATTTCCAGTATGTTGCTTATCTCAGGAAATGCTCTTGCTTCTTATTTCCCCACCCTGAGATGAAGTCCTCATGTCAGAACACAATGATGACCTAGTGCGGCTGGCTAGTGCTGGTTGGCTCAGCGCCCTGTGTTCAACTTGACACTGATCTCTGGAAATTCGCTTTTTGGTTATTTCAGCACACTGGGCTGGTCACGTCTTGCCAGAATACAGTCACTTACCAGCATGGCTGGCTAGTGCTGGTTAGCTCAGTGCCATCTTCCAGCATTGTGGGGATATGAGGAATTGTTCTTGATTCTTAATTTTCTGTGCTGAGATAGCCTCTGCTTGCTAGACCACAGTCACTTGCCAGGGTGGCAGGCTAGTTACTGATTGTCTCAGCACCCTACTTTCCAACATGGCGTGGGTCTCAGGAAACGCTCTTATTTCTTATTTCCCCACTCTGGAGTGGCCTCGGCTTGCCAGACTACAGTCACTTACCATGGAGGAAGGCTACTGCTGCTTGGCTCTGCACCCTAAGTTACAGCATGGCGTGGAACTCAGGAAAGGCTATTGCTTCTTATTTCTCAGCCCTGGGGTGCCCGAGGATTACCAGAGCAGTCACTTACCAGGATGCCAGGCTAGTTGCTGGTTGGCTCAGCAACCTAAGTTACAACATGGTTTGGATCTCAGAAAATGCTCTTACTTCTTATTTTCCTGCCCTGAGGTGGCCTCTGCTTGCTAGAGAACAGTCACTTACCAGGGCATCAGCCTCATTGCTGATTGTCTCAGAGCCCTAAGTTCCAGCATTGCACTGTTCTCAGGAAATGCTCTTGCTCCTTATTACCCCAGGGTGGTGTATCTGTGGCTTGGGAGTCCACAGTCACTTAACAGGGAGGCAGGCTGGTTGTGGTTGGTTCAGCACCCTAAGTTCCTGCATGAGGAGGATCTCTGGAAATGCTCTTGCTTCTTATTTCCCTGCCCTGTTGTGGCCGTGGCTTTAGAGAACTCAGTCACGTGGCTGTGTGGCATGGTTGGTTCAGCGCTAAAGATTCCTACATGGTGGGCATTTCAAGAAATGCTCTTGCTTCTTATTTCTCCATGCTGCAATGGCCGTGGCTTCCCACAACACAGTCACTTACGAGGGCGAGAGGTTAGTTGCTGGTTTGTTCAGTGCCCTAATTTTCAGCATTGTGCAGATCTAAGGAAATGTTTTTCCTCTTATTTGCCTTCCCTGGGGTTGCAGCGCCTTGCCAGAAGACAGTAACTTACCAGGGTTGCAGGCTACTCCTGGTTGGCTCAACGCCCTAAGCTCCAGCAGTGCATGGATCTCACGACATGCTCATGCTTCTTATTTCCCCACCCTGGGATGAACACCGCTTGTCAGACCACAGGCACTTGCCAGGGCGGGAGGCTTGTGCTTGTTGGCTCAGTGCCATAAGTTCCAGCATTGCTCAGACCTCAGGAAACACTGTTGTTTCTTATTTTACTGCCCTGGGCTGGCCATTTCATGCCAGACCACAATCCCTTACTAGAGTGGCAGGCTCGTACTTGCTGGCTCAGCACCCTAAGTTCCAACATTGTGCAGATCTCAGGAAAAGCTCTTGTTTCATTTTTCCTGGACCTGGGGTGGAGGCTGCTTGCTAGACCACAGTCACATTCCATGTGGCATGCTAGTTGCTTTTGGTTCGGCACCCTCCCTTCAATCATGTGGAGGAACTCAACAAAAAATCTTGCCTCTTTTTGACCAGGACTTGCATAGGTGTGGCTTGCCAGAACACTGTCACTAAACAGGGCAGCAGGCTAGTGCTTGTTGGTTCAGAGTCCTAGGTTCACATATGGCTCTTATCTCAGGAAACAATCTTGCTTCCTATATCTCTGCACTGCATTGGTTGGGGCTTGCTGGACCAAAGTCAATTACCAAGGTGGCAGGCTAGTTGCTGTTTGTATTGGCTCCCAAAATTCCAGGATGCGGCTCACCTCAGGAAATGCTCTTTCTTCTTATTTCCCTGCCCTGGGTTGCCCATGGCTTGCCAGACCACAGTCACTTACCAGGGCGGCAGGCTAGTTTCTGCTTGTCTCAGCACCCTAAGTGGCAGCATGGCATGGATCTCAGGAAACACACTTGCATTTTTTTGCCCAACCTGTGTTTGCTGCGGCTTGGCACACCACAGTCACTTACCAGGGCAGCAGGCTAGTTGCTGGTCATTCCTTCACCTTAACTTCCAGCATGGCACAGATCTCATGAAATGCTCTTTCTTCTTATTTTCACACCCAGGGTGGCCACAGCTTGCCAGAACACAGTCACTTAACATGGTGGCTGGCTACTCCTGGTTGGCTCTGCCCCCAAAGTACCAGCATCGCAGTAATCTCAGGAAAGTCTTTGCTTCTTATTTCCCCACCCTGGGCTGAAAGTGGCTTGCCAGACCACAGTCACTTTCCAGGTTTCAGGCTAGTGGCTTTTGGCTCAGCACCCTATGTTCAAGCATGTCGAGGGTCTCACCAAAAATTCTTGCTTCTTATTGACCGGCCTTGTGTGGGCGAGGATTGATAGAACACAGTCAGTAAACAGGGCGGCAGGCTAGTGCTCCTTGGCTTAGAGTCCTAGGTTCAAATATGGCACAGATCTCAGGAAACACTCATGCTTCTTATATCTCTGCACTGCATTGGCCATGGCTTGCCAGACCACAGTCACTTACCAAGGTGGCAGGCTAGTTGCTGCTTGTCTTGGTTCCCAACATTCGAGGATGGTGCTCATCTCAGGAAGCATTCTTTGTTCTTATTTCCCAGTCCTATGTTGGCCGCAGCTTGTCAGACAACAGTCACTTACCAGTGCGGAAGGCTAGCTGCTGCTTGGCTCAGCACCCTAAGTTCCAGCATGGTATGCATCTCTGTGAACACACTTGCATTTTTTTTCACCAACTGGTGGTGGCCGCAGCTTGGGAGACCACAGCCACTGACCATGGCAGCAGGCTAATTGTTGCTTGTCTCAGCACCCTAAGTTGCAGCATGGCATGGATCTCAGGAAAAACACTTACTTCTTTTCTCCCCAACCTGTGGTTGCTGCGGATTGGCAGACCACAGTCACTTACCCGGGCAGCAGGCTAATTGCTGACTGACTCTTCGCCTTAAGTTAGAGCATGGCATGGATCTCAGGAAATGGTCTTTCATCTTATATCTCTGCACTGCATTGGCCGTGGCTTGCCAGACCACAGTCACTTACCAAGTTGGCAGGCTAGTTGCCGCTTGTCTTGGCTGCTAAATTTCCAGGATGTTGCTTATCTCAGGAAATGCTCTTGCTTCTTATTTCCCCACCCTGAGATGAAGTCCTCATGTCAGAACACAGTGAAGACCCAGAGCCGCTGGCTAGTGCTGGTTGGCTCAGCGCCCTGTTTTCAACTTGACATTGATCTCTGGAAATGCGCTTTTTGGTTATTTCACCACACTGGGCTGGTCACGTCTTGCCAGAATACAGTCACTTACCAGCATGGCAGGCTAGTGCTTGTTAGCTCAGCGCCATCTTCCAGCACAGTGGGGATATAAGGAATTGTTCTTGATTCTTAATTTTCTGTGCTGAGATAGCCTCTGCTTGCAAGACCACAGTCACTTGCCAGGGCATCAGCCTCATTGCTGACTGTCTCAGAGCCCTAAGTTCCAGCATTGCACTGTTCTCAGGAAATGGTCTTGCTCCTTATTACCCCAGGGTGGTGTATCTGTGGCTTGGGAGTCCACGGTCACTTAACAGGGAGGCAAGCTGGTTGTGGTTGGTTCAGCACCCTAAGTTCCTGCATGATGAGGATCTCTGGAAACGCTCTTGCTCCTTATTTCCATGCCCTGTTGTGGCCGTGGCTTGAGAGACCTCAGTCACGTGGCAGTGTGGCATGCTTGGTTCAGCACCCAAGGTTCCAACATGGTGGGCATTTCAAGAAATGTTCTTGCTTCTTATTTCTCCATGCTGCAGTGGCCGTCGCTTCCCACAACACAGTCACTTACCAGGATGAGAGGCTAGTTGCTGGTTTGTTCAGTGCCCTAATTTTCAGCATTGTGCAGATCTAAGGAAATGCTTTTTCCTCTTATTTCCCTTCCCTGGGGTGGCAGCATCTTGCCAGAAGACAGTAACTTACCAGGGTTCCAGGCTACTCCTTGTTGGCTCAACGCCATACATTGCAGCATTTCACGGATCTCATGACATGCTCATGCTTCTTATTTCCCCACCCTCGGATGAACACGGCTTGTCAGACCACAGGCACTTGCCAGGGCGGCAGGCTGCTGCTGGTTGGCTCAGTGCCATAAGTTCCAGCATGGCTCAGACCTCAGGAAACACTGTTGTTTCTTATTTTACTGCCCTGGGCTGGCCATTTCATGCCAGACCCCAATCCCTTACTAGAGTGGCAGGCTAGAACTTGCTGGCTCAGCACCCTAAGTTCCAACATGGTGCAGATCTCAGGAAAAGCTCTTGTTTCATTTTTACTGGACCTGGGGTGGAGGCTGCTTGCTAGACCACAGTCACATTCCATGTGGCATGCTAGTTGCTTTTGGTTCGGCACCCTACCTTCAAGCATGTGGAGGAACTCAACAAAAAATCTTGCTTCTTATTGACCAGGACTTGCATAGGTGTGGCTTGCCAGAACTCTGTCACTAAACAGGGCAGCATGCTAGTGCTTGTTGGTTCAGAGTCCTAGGTTCACATATGGCTCTTATCTCAGGAAACAATCTTGCTTCTTATATCTCCGCACTGCATTGGTTGGGGCTTGCCGGACCAAAGTCAATTACCAAGGTGGCAGGCTAGTTGCTGTTTGTATTGGCTCCCAAAATTCCCGGATAGTGCTCACCTCAGGAAATGCTTTCTTCTTATTTCCCTGCCCCGGTTTGGCCATGGCTTGCCAGACCATGGCTTACCAGGGCGGCAGGCTAGTTGCTGCTTGTCTCAGCACCCTAAGTTGCAGCATGGCATGGATCTCAGGAAATACACTTGCTTTTTTTCCCCAACCTGTGTTTGCTGAAGCTTGGCAGGCCACAGTCACTTACCAGGGCATCAGGCTAGTTCTTGGTTTGATCATCACCTTAAATTCCCGCATGGCACAGATCCCATGAAATGCTCTTTCTTCTGATTGTCACGCCAAGGGTGGCCACAGCTTGCCGGAACACAGTCACTTAACAGGGTTGAAGGCTACTCCTGGTTGGCTCTGCACCCTATGTACCAGCATCGCATGAATCTCAGGAAAGGCTTTGCTTCTTATTTCCCCACGCTGGTCTGAACTCGGCTTGCCAGACCACAGTCACATTCCAGGTGGCAGGCTAGTTGCTTTTGGTTCAGCACCCTATCTTCAAGCATGTCGAGGATCTCACCCAAAACTCTTGCTTCTTATTGACCTGCCTTGTGTTGGTGCGGCTTGGTAGAACACAGTCAGTATACATGGCAGCCGTCTAGTGCTCCTTGGCCCAGAGTCCTAATCTCAAATAAGGTGCAGATCTCAGGAAATGCTCTTGCTATTTATATCTCCGCACTTCACTGGCCATGGCTTGACAGACCACAGTCACTTACCAAGGTGGCAGGCTAGTTGCTGCTTGTCTTGGTTCCCAAAATTCGAGGATGGTGCTCATCTCAGGAAATATTCTTTCTTCTTATTTCCCAGTCCTAGGTTGGCCGCGGCTTGTCAGACCACAGTCACTTACCAGTGCGGCAGGCTAGTTGCTGCTTGGCTCAGCACCCTAAGTTGCAGCATGGCCTGGATCTCAGGAAACACACTTACATTTTTTTCCCAAACCGGTGTTGGCCGCAGCTTGGGTGACTACAGCCACTGACCAGGGCAGCAGGCTAGTTGCTGCTTTTCTCAGCACCCTAAGTTGCAGCATGGCATGGATCTCAGGAAACACACTTGCTTCTTTTTTCCCTATCCTCTGGTTGCTGTGGCTTGCAAGACCAAAGTGACTTTCCAGAGCAGCAGGTAGTTGCTCATAGGCTCATCCCCTTAAGTTCCATCATGGCAGGGATCTCAAGAAATGCTCTTCTTCTTATTTTCCCACCCTGATATGGACACAGCTTGCCAGAACACAGTCACTTAACAACGTGGAAGGCTACTCATTGTTGGCTCAGCCCCCTACGTACCAGCATCACAGGGATCTCAGGAAATGCTCTTGCTGATTATTTCCGTGACCTTGGATGAACGTGGCTTGTCCAAACACAGTCACATTCCAGTCAGTTGGCTAGTTGCTTTTGGCTTGGCACCCTACTTTCAAGCATGTCCAGGATCTCACCAAAAACTCTTGCTTCAAACTTACCGGCCCTTCAGTGGCCGAGAATTGCGAGAACACAGTCACTAAACAGGGCGGCAGGCTAGTGCTTGTAGGTTCAGAATCCTAGGTTCAAATGTGGCTCAGATCTCAGGAAACCTCTTGCTTCTTATATCTCCGCACTGCATTGGCCTTGGCTTGCCAGACCACAGCCACTTACCAAGGCGGCAGGCTGGTTGCTGCTTGTCTTGGCTCCCAAAATTCCAGGATGGTGCTCATCTCAGGAAATGATCTTTCTTCTTATTTCCCCGCTCTGGGTTAGACTTGGCTTGCCAGACCTCAGTCACTTACCAGGAGAGTAGCCTAGTTGCTGCTTGGCTCAGCACCCTAAGTTCCAGCATGGCATGGATCTCAGGAAACACACTTGCATTGTTTTCCCCAACTTGTGGTGGCTGCAGCTTTGCAGACCACAGTCACTTACCAGGGCGAGAGGTTAACTTGCTGCTTGTCTCAACACCCTAAGTTGCAGCATGGCATGTATCTCAGGAAAAACACTTGCTTCTTTTCTCCCCAACCGGTGGTTGCTGTGGCTTGTCAGAACACAGTCACTTACCAGGGCAGCAGGCTAATTGCTTCTCAGCTCATCGCCCTAAGTTACAGCATGGCACAGATCTCAGGAAATGCTCTTTCCTCTTGTATCTCCACACTGCATTGCCCGTGCCTTGCCAGACCACAGTCACTTACCAAGGTGGCATGCTAGTTGCTGCTTGTCTTGGCTCCCAAATCCCCAGGATTTTGCTTATCTCAAGAAATGCTCTTGCTTCTTATTTTCCCACCCTAGGATAATGTCTGCTTGTCAGAACACAGTGATGTGCCAAGGCTGCTGACTAGTGCTAGTTGGTTCAGCGCCCTGTGTTCAACATGACTCAGATCTCCAGAAATGTGCTTACTGCTTATTTCCCGGCTATGATGTGGCAGCAGGTAGCCAGACTACAGTCACTTACCAGGGCGCCAGGCTAGTGCTGGTTTGCTCAGCCCCCTATGTTCCAGCACTGTGGGGATATCAGGAAATGTTCTTGCTTCTTAGTTTTCTGCCCTGAGTTGGCCTCTGCTTGCTAGACCACAGTCACTTGCCAGGGTGGTAACCTAGTTGCTGATTGTCTCAGTGCCCTACATTCCAACATGGCTCGGGTCTCAGGAAATGCTCTTGCTTCTTATTTCC
>PVJX010035422.1:0-19393 GCA_004027295.1 Dolichotis patagonum | reverse complement strand
ATTGCAATCCTGTCCTCAAGGTCAGAAATTCTATCCTCAGCTTCATTTAAATGGTTTTGTCAGCTTTCAATAGAATTTTTTGTTTCTTGGATGTCCCTTTGAGTTTGTTTTATGAATTCTGCTTGTTTTCTATATTGTTCATTCAAGGTTTCAATCAGTTTCTTATGCTCCTGTACTTTTTTTATCTATTTCTTCTCTGGCTGTGCTGAGCAACTCCCTTTACTAACGTTTTTTACTTCTGTTTTTACATGAGAGATTACTTCTAATTTGATTTCCTCTATAGCCTCATGGAGTTGCTTTTTTATTTCACTTGCTATCTTTTCAGAGATTTCTGGTGTGTTACTTTTCAAGTCCTCTATTTCAATGTCTCTTGTACTTGCTCCTCACTGATGGAAGCCTGCTGAGTTCTTCTTTTTGGATGAGGGGTTACTGAGTCTCTCCTTGATACTGCATGGTTAATCGGCTGCAGTGCAAGGTTCTGGGGGGAGGTGTGGGAGCTGAAGATCAACAGCAATGCTAGGTCCAGGAGGTGGGGTTTCCCTGATGGCAGTGATGGAACTGCAGGGGTATGCATTACAGGCGGGATTTCCTAGGTCCTCAGGTGGGTAGGACTGTAGGGCCATTGGAGGGCCCAGGTTTTGGCCCAGCCCACCTGTGTTGCTGACTAGTGTTCCTGGGTCTGCTGGGAGGACATGAGTTATGGGAGGAGCCTGGGTCTAATCCAACCCCATGCGCACAGCTGGCTGGAGTTCCCAGGTCCCACATGGTGGTCTGCTGGGATGGTGGGAGTTGCAAGAGGTGCAAGAGGGGCCCAGGTCTTTTTTTATTTTTATCCCTAAGTTGCCTGAAATGAGAAGTTTCTTTCAGGCTACAATATATTAATATATATTAATATTCTTCTAAGCTTATTCATTAGCATTTGTGTCACTGTCATACCAACCATTATATAGCAGCCTAACATATTCTCTGATAGTTAAAAGATAAATTTAAATAATTGAAAGAGATCCCATAGTTTCTGTTTGATTTTACAATGCACATGTCAGCACACAAGATGAAAGACTATACATAACCATTGAATGGCATTACATAGCTAAAAGAAATTGTATCTGGCTCTATAAACAAATGCAAAATCAATTAATTTGAATTTACATGCAATCTTCCTTCAATCCTGATTTGAGCTCATGACTGCTCGGTTTGGCTGGTGTATGCTATGTGTTTGGAAACAAATGTAAAAATCTCTACTTGATTGCTCCAATTTTTTCACATCTCTTAGAATCTATATTTGTGTGCTCCAATTTTGTTTCTCCGGAAATATATAACCTAAAATTATATTAGAGGTAAGAATGTTGGATATTTGAAATGTAAATATATATCAATCTTTCAAGACAACTTTACTTTTCAATAAGTAGTTTTATATTGCATGAAATGACATTTTTAATGTCAAATCTAGCTTTGTTTATTATATAAAATATGTGGCAAAGGTGGCAAAGATATTGCTTTTGTTTTTTTTCTTTGGATACTTGAAAATTGATGAGGAACAGGAATGCTTTAGGATGAAGGTTGAGGCTCTTTCTCTTTGTCAAGGTGATATCTTTATTTTACAAGAAGCTGTGGTCTTAAGAGATTGACCAAATATCTCAAGTCCCACAACTATTTACTGAACATTTGGTAATTTATATTTTCCTTTGCTGTTTGCACTCTATTCTCAATGAACACTTGATTTAAATCAGAGTCATTACTGCACACAGTCCCCAGAGATTCTGATCAGTAGTTTGAGGATGAAGTTTAAATATATTTTTCTCAAACTGAATAGAAAAATGGTGATGCAAATTTGGTTTGGAATCCATATTTAAAATGAAATTATACTATGTAAAATTATCTAAGATGGGTCTTTAAATATGTGTTAAAGTCTGTAATTTATGTTCAACTCTATTTTCAGTCTTTATGAAAACATTGGATATTCACAATTTTGACATTGTTTCACTTAAATAACATACTCAAATGATTTAAGGGTTACTGTTAAATCAGAAAAATTAGTCTCTTATATTATCAAATCATATTCAATTTTCTGAGTTCCACTACTTTGATTTGCTGATGGAAAAATATGCCCTCTTAAAAGGAGAATGAAATTCAAAATGTGATATATGAGTCTCTTTCCATTTTCATGAAAGTGAGAGTGAAATAATATTAACAAAAAGCAGAAGCCATCTTGAAATAATAGTAAAAAAGTTGGAAATATAAACTCTGACTAAAAATGAAATTCTGATGAGAAATATAAATCTATTTGAATTCTTTTGCTTGTAAGAAAACAATTTCAAGTTGGCTCATATAAAGTTTGAAGTGAGGTATATTAGGTTTCAGATAAGAGCAACTAAACAACAAACAAGTATAAGAACACAAGTATAAGTTAATGATCAGTGTTCTATCTGCTTCTTCCCTCTCTCTCTATTTTTTCATTTCTCATCTTGTGCCGGTTCATTATGAAAAAATAGACCAGTGTTCAATTATACTATGTACTGCCATTTATTGCCTCATCTCTTAATTTAAAATTTTCACTAAATTTATTTTAACTACTACATGAAAAATAAACTTTGTGCATATTAATGGGATACAAGATGATGTTTTTATATTTATATTTTATACATTGTTCAATGTTCAAATCAGGTTAAATTGTGCTGGCCTCAAAAAATCATCATTTCTCTATTGTGGAAGTATTTAAATTCTGTCTTCTAGCTTTCAGAAACTAAAATCTGTGGGTGAAACAGTGAAGGAGCAGAGTTTAAGTTTGAGAGAAACAAAGAATACAAAATTAAAATAGAAAGAGGGGAGCGAGGACAAAGAGAAAGTCAAGAAGGACTGTTTATGTCTGGTCAGAATTTACTTTTGTTGATGAGTACTGAAGTACTCATAGTTTACCAGTAAGATAGTAAGAATTGACTCATTAAAACATCCTCTTAGAGAAACTGGAAATGGTATGTATAGCCAACCTTCTTCCTTGTATTAATTAATTAAATTTATTGGTATATTTTAGGAATACATAATTATCATATTCACTACAGAGAATATGTACCCCTGCATGATATAACTTGATTCTTTTTTTTCTCCACTTCCCCTACTGCCCTTTCTTTCAAAAACTGGAAACTTGTATATTACTTTTTGAGTACTTAACTCCTTCATCAATTCCTGATTTTAAATTTATCTAGATCTTTACCTGTTTTGTATGGTGTTTTTATACTGATTTATTACAACTGTTTTAATCTTTCATTTTGTTCAGTTTTTTGTTTTTATATTTTGGAATCATATAGACCAGAGATTTCAAACAAACAAAAAAATTAATATTATTATGTTATTTTGCCTGGGTTTAGTTCTCAATAGTACAAAAAATGTATTTTATTTTGATATTTCTTTTTTTCACTTAATAAAGAACAAACAGCTGTATTAATTCTTTTAACAACATTAAGCTTATTGCAATGTATGAATTAGACATATCCTTTGCTTTCAAAGAACATGGTATGGTAAGCAAATAAGGATGTGTTAAAACAAAACCAGAAATGGGAAGTGAATCTGCTAAATATCCCAGGATATACTGGTGAGAGAGTCAAGGAGCAGTGATGAATTTGCTCTGCTTTAGAGAGGGACCCTTTTTAGTAGCTGAGCATTTTTATGTGGAATAAAAAAGAAAAATAGTTTAAATTTTAAAATACTTGTTTAATAAATTTAGAATTATGTAAGTAAAACGTGCACCCAGGTAGCTTTATGAAGGTTTCAAATTTCATTCAGTTATGTGACCTATCTCTTTTTGCTTGCCTTTGTGTTGTAGTTAAGTGTTGTCATATTCCACCATCTGAAGTCTACTTAATTTGGAAGCTGAGACAGGAAGATTGCAAGTTGGAGTTCAGCATGTGAGTTTAAAGAATCATTAAGAGAAACTAAAATTTACTGTCTCTGAAATTTTCTCTGTATATGTGAATGAATATGCAGACACATTTAGTTTATGTAGTTTACATAATATAAATAGAAAATAAAAATTTGGAATATTCTTATGAAACAATGTTATAAGAATTCAATTCCAAATTTTAAAGCTAAAATTAGTTTTCTACTTTAAAATATCCTAAGGTATAGGAAAATACTATGTCAAACATAGGAAGGTAAAGCAGAATTGCTAATATCAGAAATGTGATAGAACATGAAATGAGAGAATTCATAAAACATGTAATCAATATTTGAAAAAAAATGTATGGCAACATATTACTAGTGATTCTGCTCTTAATTATATTTTGTTTTAGTTTGCATGTTGCTACACTTATCAAAATCAAACCACTACCATGGGTGTAATGGTTGATACATTACAAAAACTTGAGAAGTTTAAAAGCTTAACTAAGTCATTCAGCAGATCTACATCCTAGCGTGGAGAGGACATGCCCTAGGATGATTCTTTATGCCCTAGAATGTTGTAATGGTTGATTCATTGTGTCAAGTTGGGAAGTTTAGATTTTAACTAAGGGATTCAGCAGGGATAGAGGGTTCTCACTTTGTAAACATTCTCAGTCTGTGCTGGAGGAGGGTAGGGAGATGGTGTGAATGTTATACCTGCTCTAGGTTAAGTAGCCTGCTTACAATACAAGGGAGAAAAATAGGCTTGCTTCCTCACTTTATGCTCTTGTTTCTTTTGCTGTCTTACTCCACCATGAACAGTTGCCTGTCTGCCACAAAACCCTTCCTTCGCAGCCAGCTATTTATGGACTGAAACCTCCCAAAACTGTGAGCTAAATAAATCTTTTCTTCCTTAATTTTTGGTATTTTGTCCAATTACCAAATTTTGTCCAAAATTTCAGGTATTTTGTCTCAGCAAAGAGAAAAAAATAAGCAAGACAATGAGTGATACTCCTATATCTTATGTACTTATCAAAGTCAAATATCTAGAAAAATATTAAGCACTGTGTTCTAGATGTGGAGTTTCAGAACTTTACAAATTAGAAAACAAATTACTACAAAAAATTAACTATCAAGGGCAGTAGACTAGTATTTACTTTCATACATCTTCACCATCCTCTGCTGTATAAACTATCAAGAATATATATAACTGAAACTTAGCAAATTAGGTATTGGTAAAAAGTAAATGGTTAATTTAGCTTTGTGAATAGCTGCCACAGTAAACCAATCATAGCATAATTAAACACCATCAAACATGATACATTTGACCTATCACTTTTGCTAAGACCTAGCTAAAAATAGGAAATCTGTTTATTACAAATGTATGAAACACTAGGAGAATGGAAAAATGAAATTCACACTTTCAAGTAAATGGTTGTGAAGAATGTATTTGTATATATGTAAGGTGCTTGTAATGGAATAAGTAACATTTTACTTGAATGACACAAATAATGAACAAAAGAAATAATTAGTATATTTCCTATCAGAATACAAGGACCATAAGAATTATTTTAAGGCAACATATAAGTAATTTTACAGAAGAATCATTTGTGTGATTTTGTGGGTGAGTGGATGATGAAATTATAAAATGCTATTACAATGCAGGTTTACCTAGAGATTATGAATAGATCCTTCTGAGAAAGTGATTTTTTCGGTATACCCTTGGTGGACATAGAGGACATTTTTATACAAAAGTGGAATGATAAGAGATCAATAAACCCCAAACCTTGGAGGAACATTATACAAATGTATTCATTTAAAAATATGTAGTGTGCGATATAAGTTAGAAGTTAGATAGAAGTGGACAACTGGGTCAAATCAAATATCTAATCAATTTTTTAAACAAAGGAAATTTATTTTAAGGTCTTGTGCAGGATTTATCCACATTTGGATGAAATACTCTCTCCACCTGAAAAGACTGCATTAGGACAGAGCAGAATTTAAATATGGAGTCCAGTTAAGAGGCTACGGAATTGGCCTATATTCAGTCATAATAATCAATACACACTTTCTCTCAAATATCAGTTTCTATACTAGACCCTTTACTTCTTTAATATGTACACTCACACCACACTAATGAAGATACTTCCTATACCATCTGAACACTTTTAATTAGCCCTGACTTGTTTTCCAACATCCAATCTTACTATGCACTAATTCTTTGCCCATATTTGTACCTGAAGAAGTCTTCTTGAAGCAAGTACAGTTAAATCAGACTCTTACTTTCCTTGTTCAGGGATTTACCTTTTAATCTTTACCACGCTGACATTTGAAAACAGAATGAACTGATACCTACATTTGACTTCATCTCATGTACTCCACAACTTTTTTGATTTTACCTTCCATTTACTGATTTTTCAAAAACTTTCTCTTTTTCAGTTCAGAGCCTTTGAATATGTACATTGTTCTCTGTGGAGAACTTTTCATATATTTTTCATAATTTTTCTAGACAATTTCTACTTATTCTTCACATCCATCTCATAATTGAAACAAACTTTAATGATTGTTTCCTTGTTTGAGAATAAAATTAACTGCTTAACTATTCAACTGAAAATAGTTGTGTTTTCTTGTTCACCTATAAAATCAAGAAAATGAGGTCATATAATTCTTCAATTCAATATTTTTAGAAAAAGGCACATTTTAAAAAAGTATTTATTGAATTAACATGTTTGGGCAAGAATGAAAAGATAAATGGATGAATGAATACATTTTATTGAGTAAAATATACCCTATGATGGACACGTATCAGATTATGATTAATTTTGTGGAGGGATTATTTTTTGCAAATGCACTTAACTGAAAGTAATAAAAAAGTACAAAGGGTAATGAACATATATGGAAAAAGTTTAAAAGTATATTTTCAGCATATTTGGGAAAAATATTACATTTAGATACATTGCCATTATTCTCCCTCAATTTACAACTCTGACCCAGAAACACACTTAACCTATCATATTTGCCACTTTCTGAAGCAGTTCTGGAAATCTTTTGAGTGTTTTTATGAGATGTGATCACACATCAATAAATGCAGCTGCTGTCAAGCAGAGAAGAAAGGATGAGGAAAATATCAGTATGTCTTCATTTACCTTACCTTATCTGCACCTGTGTAACTTCTCACTTCCCAAACATCAAAATGACCATGAAAGGGAAGCATTGTTAAGTAATTCAGCACATCTAGGTAGCTATAGACACAAATAAAGAACTTCCAGAACTGCTTCAGAAAGTGACAAAAGGAAAGTGTACTCAAAGTAAGGGAGACATTTTGAGAGGGATAAATGGCAATGTGTCTTTTACTGCAACATTTTTAAATTTTAAATATTCACTGCATTTTTCAGTCACACTTCTTAGGATAAAAACATGAAAAAACATTCAAAATCTATTTATAACTAAAATTGAAGGCCAACTCTAGATATTTAAATACCAAACATATCACATTATACATTCATTTTATACATGTCCTAAAAGTTGGAGTTATTCTCAGTTTAGAAAGACAGACTCAACATTACTCAACATTAATGGTAATTTAATTCAATTACCATTGAATTAAAGTCAAGTAATGAATTGAAGTAAAGATGGTGATAGAGTTACTTCGGAATTAGATTACCAGCAACACAATTTTGGTTACCTTGGGTATGAGCAGTAACATTCTATTATTGCAGCCTATCCATCTTTTCAGCCATCTCTATCGGCACTTCACACTGTGAGTCAAGGTACAAGGAAGAAATGCCCGTTATAGACCTAATGTCTGTAACAGTAAACCCTGACTTATGCATGAGTTTCATTCTGGGAGAATGCTGGTGAGTGGAACTCATTTGTAAGTCTGACAAAATGAGTCTGACACACCTTTGATACAAATATACCATCCAAAGCACAAAAATATCAAACACAAAAAATCTGTAAATAAACTGTCTTTACTTTTACAGTTATGGTACCTTAACACAGTAAGGTAGACATGTGATCCAATTCTGTGATTTGTCTACATCTATGAATGTTCCTAATGCGAGGTCTATTCATATCTGTGAAAGTTTGCAAGCGAATGTACATACCTTGGGGACCTACAGTACATGACAGAAAATGATTCCCAATAGAGGGAAGTCAAGAATAGGCTCAAAGATTTTCCATAGAGCTATAAATATGTGCTCTTAGCCCTTTAAATATTTGTTCTTATTAAAAGGTTATGAAACTTTTGTTGTATATTATGTGTACCATGTATTTCATGTAGACTGTGTAAGAGCTCTAGAGAACTCTATTTATATAAAAACATTAAGGTAGAAAAATTGGAGCTAGAAATCGTATTAAGATTCACTAAGATGATTGAAACAGGGATTAAAGAACCTTAATAATTATTCATTTTAGCAAATTATATAAATTCAAATAATTTATATTAATAATAATGATGAGTGGGTTATAGACAAGCGCAGAAGCCTTAAATTTGTCCCTATGTAAATTACTCTGCACTTACATTAACATTTACAGCTAAGTGAAAGAGATCCTTTATATGAAAAATTTATTGTCCATTATCTTCTCTTGCATGTAGAAATGAGGTAAGAATGAAGTAGAGTTAAATGAGTCACATGATTTAAATAACTCATGGTTGGTTCAAAAGTAGAATGAAAATGGAAGACATGCATGAACTGACTTGTAAAATTTCTGTATTTGAATATAAAGATCATAAAAGGAAAGATAAATCAAGAAAAATATTCTTTTCAGTTAATTTATTAAAATCCTGTTATTCCTTTAAAAACTTGATCAGAAAATTCAGTTCTTTTTAAAAAAATATTATACATCTTGTATTTTGAGAGGATATAGAGATTTCTTACAAAATACAAAGAAATGTTCAATCATTGCAATTGATGTGCACCTTTTTAGTATGGTATTAGGCTCACATTTGTAACGTGGCCTTAATTCTCCACAGACTCTCTTGCTCTGATACTTCCTCTAGTAGTTCATTTTAGGTGCCAATTCGAATAGGGTTTGTGATACCCAGACAACTTGCAAACATTTTTGTGGGTATATCTGTGAGAATGTTTCTGAATGAGATTAACTTTTAAATTAATAAACTGACTACCCTTGGTAATGTGATGGAACTCATTCAATCACTTAAATGCCTGATCAAACAAAAGACTAATTATCTTTCAAATAAGACAAAATTCCTCTACCTTGGCTTAATGAGTAGAGATTTTTCCCTACTTTGGACTCAAACTGAATCATTGTATTTTCCTTGGTCTGGAATTTGTAATTTTGAATTAGAAGTACACAATCTAGGTCTTCTGGTTACTGGACTTGAAATCAGAAATCAGACAGGAACTATCCCAGGTATAGTACTTGCAAGTTACAGACCTGGGGCTTGTCAAACTTCCTTTATCTCTCTCTCTCTCTCTCTCTCTCTCTCTCTCTGTCTCTCTCTGTCTCTCTGTCTCTCTCTGTCTCTCTCTCTCATCTTTACCTACCCCCCAAGAAAACCCCACACTGAAATTCTTTGTGTTAACTGTAATTCTTTTATAGACTGGGGCATTACCTTCAAATAAATAATTATGATTTTGTGAATAAGGGAGTGATATATATATATATATTATATATATATATAATATATTATATATATTCTCCACACAGTCCCTAACTATATACGTTTATGTAGTTGATTGTGTTTCTCATGAGAACTCTAATACCCTCAATGGATCCCTTACTTTTCATCACAAGTAGTAACATTCCAAGGACATTGCTAACAAAATGGTGTGGTCTATGAGACTACATCACTTTACTCTGTTATCACTCCCTTGTTCACAAAATCATAATTGTTTATTTGAAGGTAATGCCCCAGTCTATAAAAGAATTAGAGTTAACAAAAAGAATTTCAGTGTGGGGTTTTCTTGGGGGCAGGTAAAATGAGTAGTTGAAAATCGTTTCATTTCACAGTCCCTGTAATCATTGCAATGCAGGAATACTAAAGAGTGTACATCTTTCTATAGCAGCCAACTTCAAAGACCACAGAATATGAATTCTTACTTGTTTTTGTTCAGAATCAATTGCTTGATTTTCGGAGGGAAAGTTTCATGCTTTAAAACTAAGAAGCGCAAATCTCTTTATCATTTTAAGGAAATTATATTTTCTTTCCACTGCATTTTGTCTTACACTTTATCTCTCATCCTCAACAAATGATTGTGTGATATATTTTTCTTTACAACTTTGACTTAATGGTGTCTAAACTGACACAATAACAAGAATTCTTAGGGGAATGTTGAGGGGGGTTGTGGATTCATGACAGACTCCCCTGAGGTGTGCCACTAGTGTGAGAATCAGAACATCAGAATGAATATTGCTTCTATTGACCCAAGGCATAAGTACTAAATGAGATGAGAACATTAATTTTAAGAGCAAATGCACCTACTTTACAACTGAAGTAAAATATCTTTGAAGTGAACACAATATAATAGCTCTATGACCAAGTATAGATTTACTTTACTACAAAAGATGGGATCAATCTAAAATCTGTTGCCTTGAAACATTGCCCAAACATAGTTTTGAACTCAGTGAAAGTTCTCAGTCTTGCCTGCTTAGTACAATATACAAAATACTGAAGAAAAATGATTGAAAATAGAAGGTCACACTAGGATTTATAGGGTAGACTTGCTACAGGTTAGGAATGCCTAAGACATAGATCTAAGCATAAGAAATTTCATCTAACTCCCCATGTACACTAATATATCAAGAGATTTGAAAAGTGTTGGTCTACATTTAGCTTTCAGTGCTGAAAAGAAATCTTCCAAATAAAAACTACATGAAATCCACAAATACTGACTTCACTTGAGAAAAAATCATATGTAACATTTATTATTATGCAAGAAAAAGAAATAGATGAAGAACACTTTAAAACACCAAATGCTATCCATCCGCTCATTCTGAATTATAAGCGTATGCCCCAGAATGAGTACACAATGGGAGAAGTGAACATACTGTTTCTTCAATAGACTTCAGTCTCCACAAAATCCCAAATGAGATGGATGTCAGAACACTGAGAGTTTTCTCTTAAATGAATATTTAAGTACATTTTTCAAACGGTGTGGGTTCTAAGCTTAAGTTAATTGCCTTTCTGTTACCCAGCAAGCAAAGTCACAATCTGTCCCAGTAACAGAAGAAACGCTTATGGTGGGAACATTAAGCCACAGAATGTTATTTTCCACGGGATGATTGAGAAATTTCTCCTTATATTGAAACTTAGGCAGAATTGTTCGACTTTTACTTTGATCAAAACATTGCTTTGTTTAATGTCTGACCAGCACTGATTGTGCGCTGAGGAAAAATCTATGCCAAACATTTTCCAAATGACCTTAGTATATTTCAATATCGCTATTAGTTGCACTGATCAACTGAAACATACGATGTCATTGGTAATCATAGCTTCTAGTTGACATCTATAGAAGAAAATGCCTTGGTGTTTGAAGAACCTTTTTTTTTTAGGTCTTGTAAAAAAGGTTTTACTCTGCAGTTCAAGTTTGTCTTGAACTCATTTTGTAGCCTAGGCTGACCTTAAACTTGCAGCAATTCTCCTGCCTCACCTTCTGGAGTGCTGGGATTACAGGTGTGGGATTACAGGTGTGCACCGTGGCTGCCAGCGGAAGAAGCATTTCTATTCATGATGTGCGACTTACAATATGCAGGATATTGAAAATCAAGTTTTCTTAATGTATGTGACCACGTCCTTATGTAAATATAGAAAAGATCACTAAGACCCCCAAATTATCATAGATTTCTGGTTAACTCATCTGGAAAAACATTTATGCCAACTGAAATGTGACCATGTGACAAAAGTCTAAAGTGTGAAATGGGCAGAATTTTGGTATCAATGACATGATAGCATGGATAATTGTTTCTGTTTGGTTTCCAATGAGTTTTTTTTTAAACCTTTAAAGAGATTTTGAATCATCATGGCCTTTTATGGAAGTTCACTATACATCTAAGTTAATGAAAGACATTTGGATCTCTGACTGATGTAAGGATTGAGAACAACAAAGAAGAGAAAAATGTGCTGCAAAGTAACTGTGTGTTTGAAAGTTCCTTTAAACACAGCAAGCAATTTTTATATATAAAATCTGTAACTTAGCATATAGATCCCTTTCTAGGGCATTTTCAAGTCTTGAAAAGCAATTCATAAGCTGTGCATTTTAAAGGTCTGAGTATGGTGGCACATGCTTTGAAATGCCAGCACTGGGGAGGCTGAGGCATGAAAATCTCAAGCTCAGATGCACCTTGGGCAGCTTAAAGATTCAGACAAACCCTGTGGTAAAATAAAAAATAAAATTAATAAAATTAATAAAAAATACAAAAAGCTTAGTGCAAAGGCACTTGGTTCAGTTGCTAACATACACACACAAAATAAAATGATGGTCTGATTTATTTATTTTTTTCTGGTGCAATTACTTTCTCTTCAACAAATAAAATATGTAAAATACTAATGCATATAAATGAAATAGTATTACATGAAAATAATAGGAAAGCACAGTGCTAATAACAATTTTTATAATCTATCATAATATGCATATAAGGCAGTCAAATGTAACCAATGTGTTTTCATTCTGACATTCTAAAATGTCTATCTGTATGTCTTTTCATGGCATGTTTGTATATTTGGATTACGTATTTAATAATCTGATGATAAGTAGTTCTCAGCTCCAAAATATATGAATTTACTACAGAACTACAAGAATTAGTGATACAGTTTTCACATTAAGGCTTATTAGTGCCCATGCAACATTTTTTTAAGCTATAGTTTATTCTAGAATCAATAAATGTTTGGGACTAATGTGGTCCATGTAACAGACCCACTCGCAATTCAGCCTGGCCCTGCAGCCCTTTCTTTTTCTGTATCCTATTCGAAATTCTGTTTTCTGGGTCATTTAAAATCTCTCCCATAGTGAAGCAACAGGAAGCTACTCTTGCTGTCTTTCCACATGACTCTCTCTATAGGGTTGTATCCAAGGCTGTAACAGCTACGTCAAATAGAACAAAGAATCCAGAGGTGAGGTTACTAAAACATTACGATTTGGAGTCTGGTATCAAAATGTTCACTCCACTGTGCCCTGATTCTCAAAAGGACTGAAATCCTTTACATCTAAGTCCAAAAATAATTTTAATATAAAAATGAATAGTCACTAAGATTTGTACTAAAAACTGATACAGCACAGAGATAGAATTTTGTAAAAGGTGAGCAATATGGGAATTAATATCACTGATGTGCTTAGAAACAAATTAGTGTGAGCACAGCTTTCTTACTACTAACTAGACAAAGCTGGAGTGGCTTATGGGTGTTAGTGCTTGCCTCTGAAGAGCCTAATATTCCAAGATGAGCAATTTGTGAATTTCATTCCACTGTTACAGTGGTGCTATTGCCTTTGGAAGGAAAAATATTCATTAATAACTATCAGAATTAGTAAACATAGATTGATATGTAAATAACAATTTTGATAATTATATATATTTATATATATTTATCTTTCTATATATCTGTTAACTAGAATACTCTTTCTCAAATCTCTTCTGGAAAGATTTCAAGCAGATGTGGGTTTAAGTTTTTTGATAATTTTCAACATATTTATATGTCCTCCCAATTTACATTCAGTATGAACGTATAAAACTATGAGGTTTCATTTGTGACTAGCTTTGTAATTCTTCATTCTATATTATGGAAATTGAGATATTTGATTTTATTGCCTTAATAGCCACTAAAAGTGTAATTTAATGAAATACCTTCTATGAATTTATTGTGCAAAATGAACTGAGAATTGACTGTTCAACAGTGACTGTTTAAAAAGATTGAGATGCCCAGTGTCTCTGCTAATGTCAGTATGTGTTTCTTTAAAAGATAATACTATATTTTTGTGTGTACAACTTCTTTATAAACATGTTTATATATGCAGAAAATGGCTCAAGCATCCAACTTCAAAATTTAATCTTTAATTTCAATATGTAGCTACTTTAAAGTTTTTTTTTAATTTTATGTCTTTAAAATTTATCAAAAATGCCCTTGTGTTGCTTGTCACTATAAAAGCATCTAGAAAAAAATTATTTTTATGATCACAAAGCTACCAAATTTGAAAAATAAAGGAAACTATAAAACAGGTTGAGAAGCATTGAGAAAGATTATTTCTCATTTAACAGTAAAAAAATTTAGTTAAATTATGCACAGTGCAAATCAGTATATGAAAGAGTAAATATTACCAGCATTTTGACTTTAGCATTCTGACATTTACTAGGTTTCAATATTCAAATAATAGAAAATAAGTTAATGTAGCCCATTTTTACTAGGTTACAATCCGTATACAATCATGGTGCTTGAATTCATTTCTCTATACTGTAGCTGAGAACATGTAATCATTACTACCCTCCAATTTAACAACAGTGGCGCTAGAATATCTTAGTGCTATGCAATGTACAGTAGAGTAGTTGCTTTATCTATTGTTTGTTGTTGTTTCTAATCATCTACTCTTACTTTATTTTTGTTTGCTTAGTTGTTTCTTTATTGTTTCTTTTTTGGCTTTTTTTAAAAATAGTGTCTGTCTGTGTAGTCCATACTGGTCTTGAATCACTATTTAATCTAGGCTGCCCTCAAACTTGTAGAAATCCTCCTGCATCAGCCTCCCATGTGCTTGAACTAAAGGTGTGTACCACCATGTCTACTCTTAAAGACAAGCTAGTTCAGAGATGAATATGAAATTTTCATCCTTCCATTAGCAGTTCAAAAAGATATTAACAATTTTATAAATAAGTAACATTTCTATAGATTGGTTTAAAAATGTTTATTCTCAAGTTTCTCAACAATAAAATAAAGTAGTAATTTCTGTCTTTATTTCATTAAGTAAATCAAATATTTCCTCAGTATACAATTGAATAGTTAATTTTTTGTTATATAACAATGTATAAACAGAAGAGATTTGGTTTATAATGAATGCTAGGATTTACATACACTGGAGGTGCTGTTGAAGGAACTCTTCACTGTTACTGGCAATGAAAACTGATGCAATCAGAGTGGAAATCAGAGTGGAGATACCTCAAAAACTGGAATTAGAGTTCTATTTGACCCAGCTATTCCCTTTTTGGGTATTATTCTTGAAGAATTAAAATCATCATATCACAGTAATATATGCATGCAATAATCATAGCAGCACAGTTTTTAACAGTTAAATATTAGAAACAACACAAATGTCCATTGACCAAGGAATGGATAGAACAAGATGTTCTTTTTCCTACAGTGGAATACTACTCAGCCACAAAGGGACATATGCTTGAGGCACATACAGGTCAATGGACGGCCTTGGAAACCATACCATAAAGTAAAGTAAATTTGACACACATGTATAAATACCACATAGTTTCTCTGGTGCGAGAAATTAAAACTGCAAATAAGGACCCAAGTGTATAATAGGTATTGTGAACTTGAGGCATTTGTTGCTAAATGGATGGACCTTAAGGTCATACACTTAAGTGAAATTAATTGGACACACGTGTAAATGCTACTTTGTCTTACTGATGTGAGAAACTTAAAGTATAAGTAAGAACAATATTGTACAAAAGATATGGTGAAATGGGAAGAAATTTCTCAAAAGGAAATGGGAATTCCGGGAGGGGCGGAGAGGAAATGAAGGAAGACAAAAGAAAAAATGAGAAAATAAGAATAAAATAGAAACAAAGCTTTGTAAATAAGGGCGGGGGGGGTTGAAGGGATGGGAGTGTAATTGAAGGGGAAACAAGGCAAATCAAGATATATCATGTACAGGTAGAGATTCCCTATGATGAGTGCGATCATTGTATAATGTCTCAATTAATTCAGTAAGCTTAATAAAGGAAAGGGGAACTAGGGAGGAGATGAGGGAAAGGAAGGAAGGGAAAAATGATAAAAGAAGGATAAAATGGAAACAAAGCTTTGTCAATAAGGAAAGGATGAGGGATTGAAGGGAGGGGAGAGGATTAAGAAAATATGAATCAAGATATGTCATATGTAGGTACAAATTCCCTATGATGAATATGATCATTATGAATACGTAAATTGCACCAATACACTTAAAAAAGAAAATTACAATTTTAAAGTGAAATGACACTTTGTGTGTATGTGTGCATATGTGCATCTCTCTGTGTATTTGTCTGTGCCAGGGAATGATAATAAAAAAAAAAATTTGATGTCATGATTGTTGAACAGCCAAACAATACTTAGTCAAACAACTTATCGGTCAGCTCTCTATGTTTTGATGAATTCACCCAGGTTTATTTCCCAAGTGGATTCTGGTGGGTTATTAGTCATGTGTCAGCAGAACACATGTGCTCCATGTTTCCATTAGTTCTTTTATTTCCCCAAACCCTAAGAAGGCACTACAGAGTGACCCTCTATGTGGGTTCTGCATGGGTAGAGATGTGTTACACCCACAGACTCTTTAGTTTAGGAAATTATGTCTTAGGTATGTCTCTTGCAATGCGTCCAAACTTCAACCATTCGTCTTTGTGATATGACTCAGGATACAGCTTTCCTTTGATTGGGATTCAAACACCCTGTCAAACTACTAAGGCTATTTGCAGTACAAACATCAATGAATTTGAAAGCTAATCTAAGACAAAAATTTGTAAGATATGAAAAAATGCTATGGAAAGTTACCTCACAATGGTGAGTATGGATTCAAACTGGGAGGACTAATACTATATAATTACTTCACTCATACTTTTTAATTAATACTAATAAAAGAGAAGAAAACTGAAAAATAACTAGAAATTGGTTAAATTCTTTTTAAGAGGATGAAAAGATATCTGGAAAAGTTATATATATATATATAATTAGTACTATATATGCATATATATATATATATATATATGTGCAAAGTTTATTTTTAGAGCAGTTTTAGATTGACAGTAAATTTCAGCAGAAAATACAGAAAATTCCCATTTGACCTCCCTCCCACAAATCACTACCTTCTCCTGCTAAGGAAATCCCCCACCAGATTGATGTGCTTCTTCCAGCTGATGAATTTACATTGATACATCATTATCAAAGTGCATATTTAACATTAAAGTTCACTCTTGATGGATATTTTATGTTTTGCAAAATGTCATATAATTGGGATCATAATATATTTATCCTTTTCAAATTGGTGTCTTCCACTTAGTAATGAACATTTAGATTTCCTCCATACTTTTTAGAATTGTATCTTATTTTTAATATATTGATTAATGTTTATTGCTGTATTTCTTATGTTTTTATGACCTGAAACCAATTTCTTTTTAGAGTAGCATAATATGACATTATCTTGAAAAGTCAGATTTCCACCTTAAACATGAAAGACACTATAATCTTAATGTCATATTTACCACAGAAGATGCATAGTTGTCCATATAGATTTCCAAGAGAAGCTACAACAATTTTATGTGTGCATGTTATAACAGAAGTAATAGGATGTTATGAGTGTAATTTCAGAAATAAACAATACATTTTAAATCATAAAGCTCTTCAATTTTCTGAGAGGTTGAAAAGTCATAAATATCAGAATACAAGAGAAAACCTTAAAAATATCATGGTGTGTATGCTGTACTTGTTATTTGACAGTAAACAATTTTATATAAAAAAGTCTTCTAGTAATTGTGGGCAGAAATCAGGTGAATGGGACCAGGGATATAACTCAGTGGCACAATGTCTGCAAGACAAGCAAGAGGCCCTGAGTTTGACCCCCAGCATCAAAGAGAGAGAGAGAGAGAGAGAGAGAGAGAGAGAGAGAGAGAGAGAGAGAGAAGATGAAAGAAAAACAAATCAAGTGAACAAATGAGAATATTGTACACCACTCCAAAAACAGGCTTGGAAGTATGGTCATTTTCTTTACAATGGTTCTGCCAACCTGAGAACAAAGGTAGATTTCCATTTTGTGATACCCTCTTTGATCTCTTTTTTTTTTTTCAGAGTCATGTAGTTTTCTTTTCTTTTCTTTTCTTTTTTTTTTTTTTGAAGGTAGTAGAAATACAACAGAACAAGACAGAACAAAGCCAATTGAGACAGTGCAGTGATTTTGGTACAGAGCTTCACAGCAGGTTACCGGGACAACAGTAATAGGTACCATAGTATATCTCATTATCTTCACAATAGTTGTCTGGTCAATTAAGTATAGCAAAATCAAATCAAAACAGAACATTATAAAATCAATCGAAAGAGAATATTGAATAGAGTAAAGCAAATAATCATAATGAAACAAAACTGAAAACAACACTTGCTTTCAAAGAGAAGATATAAGAGACCCCCCATATTTGCTATGTTGCATACAGTCATCCTGCCAAGAGATGCTCAGACCTCTGTCCCCAGTTGCTAATGGGGGGAGTGTGGGATGTTTGATTCCCAGTAGGCTCAAGAGACACTACTGGGTCTCCTCCTGGATCACGCCGGAGGAAGGCACTTACCAAGAGGGCAGGCGCTTTGCTTCTTTGTGCAGGCTCCTGGGTTCTGCCATGGCCATGGCCGGATCTCTGGGGATGTTCTCTATGTGGTTTCAATATTAAGATATTTTACTTCCTTCATTAGATTTATTGCTAAATATTTCCTACTGTGAAAGGTGTTCTTTCTCTAATTTCTCTCTCAGTGATTTTCTTATTTGTGTATAGGAATACTATTGACTTAGGAGTTTTGACTTTCTATCTCACTATGCTATTGAATTTGGTCATTAAATCTAGGAGGACTTTGGTAGAGTTTTGGGGGTCTTTTAGGTAAAATATGTCATCCAAAAATGTTGGTAATTTAAGTTTTTCTTTCCTATCTTTATTCTTTTTGTTTTGTTTTTTTCTGTTTCTAATTGCTTTGGCTAATGGCTCTAGAATTAAGAATGGTGACAGTGTTTCTGATTTTATAGTGAAAGCTTTTAGTTTTTGAGCATTTAATATTACGTTCACCATTGGTTTGTCATAGATTGCTTTTATCAGATTAAGATAAATACTAATTCAATTTTCTGTTTTTTATCATGAATGAGTGCAGAACTTAATCAAAAGTTTTCTTTGAATCTATTGAGGTTATCATATGATTTTTTTTGGCCATGACTCTGTTAATATGGTGTATTACATTTATTGATTTGCTTATGTTGAATCATCCTTGTGTCCCAGGGATGAGTCCTACTTGGTCATGTAGATAATCTTGTTGATGATTTTCTGCATTCTGCTTGCCAGAATTTTATTGAGGATTTTTGCACTTATGTTAATTAGAGATATTGGCCTGTAATTCTTTTCTCTTTTTTTTTTTTTTTTTTTTTTTTTGGTATCAGGGTAATCCTTGGTTCCAGGGATGAATTTGAACATTTTGCTTTCTTTTCAATTTCCTTTAAAGAGTTTCAGGATTAGCGGCAATACATCGTCTCTAAATTACTTGTAGAATTCAGCAACAAGTATACTAGGACTTGAAATTTTTTTCGTTGGTAGTTTTTAAGTTACACCCTCAGTTTCATTGACTCAT
>PVJX010035421.1:0-18261 GCA_004027295.1 Dolichotis patagonum | reverse complement strand
AAAAGCAGGAAACTAACAACTGAAACATAACATGGCAAAAGTCAAGCCAGTACATATCAGTGATATCCATAAATGTAAATGGACTCAATTCACCTATCAAAAGAAATAGGTTGACAGAATGGATCAAGAAACATGATATATGCTGTATACAAGAAACACATCTAACTCAAAAGGAAACTCATAGATTTAAAAGTCAAAGGATGGAAAACAGTATTCCGTGCAACAGGAACCCAGAAAAAAGCAGGGGTAACTATTCTATTTGCAGACAATGTGAACTTCAAACCTAAAATGATTAAAAGAGATAAAGAAGGTCACTACATACTCCTTAGTGGAAAAATTCAAGAGGAAGAACTAGCAATTATAAATATATATACACCAAACACAGGAGCACCCAACTATGTAAGACAAATACTAATTGACATGAAAAACCAAATACACAAGAACAGAATTATAACAGGGGACATTAACAGCCTATTGCCACAAAGAGATAGATCAACTAGACAAAAAAATCAGAAAAAAAAAAAAAACCTGAATCATACCTGTGAGCAATTGGACTTAGTAGATGTTTACAGAGTGTTCCACCCAACCACATAAGAATACGCATTCTTCTCAACTTCGCACGGGACATTCTCCAAAATAGACACTATATTATCCCATAAAATATTCTTAAGTAAATGCAAAGGTATTGAAATTATCCCATGTGTAATATCTGACCATAGCACACTGAAATTGGAAATTAATGGAAAAAGAATTTGAAAAATCTGCATAAATACATGGAAATCAAATAACAACCTTTTGAACAACCAATGGGCTACAGATGAAATTAAAGAAGAAATTAAGCAATACCTACAATTCAATGAAAATGCAGAAACAACATACTGTAATTTGTGGGATGCAATGAAAGTGGCCTTAAGAGGGAAATATATAGCAATAAATTATCATATAAAGAAAACAGAATGAGCACAAATAAAGAACCTAATGCTTCATCTCAAGCTTCTAGAGAAAGAAGAGCAAGTTAAACCCAAAGCTCATAGAAGAGAGGAAATTGTAAAGATTAGAGCAGAAATCAATGCAATTGAAACTAAAAAAAAAAAATACAATTAATGAATCAAAAAGCTGGTATTTTATAAAAGAATAAACAAAATTGACAAACCTCTAGGGAACCTTATCAAGAAAAGGAAAGAAAAACCCAAATTCACGCAATAAGGACTGAAAAGAGGGAAACTACTGCAGATCCCATGGAAATTCAGAAGATCATGAATACTTACTTAGAAAATCTCTACTCATATAGAGTGGAAAACATAGAGGAAATGGACAGATTTCTAGAAACATATGAACTACCAAAGCTCAACCAAGAAGATACAGCAATTTTGAATAACCCAATATCAGCTATTGAAATTGAAAATGTAATTAAGAACTTACCAACAAAGAAAATCCCAGGTCCTGATAGATTCATGGCTGAATTCTACAAGAAATTCAAAGAAGATCTGATGCCAATACTCCTTAAATTCTTCAGTGAAATTGAAAAGGAAACAATCCTCCCTAAATCGTTCCTGGAGGCAAGTATTACTCTCATGCAGAATAATACCTAACCAGAGAAATACCCAACCAAAACAAGAGAACTATAGACCAATCTCACTAATGAACATTGATGCAGAGATTCTCAATAAAATACTGCCAAATAGAATGCAGCAAATCATCAAGAAGATTACACATCATGACCAAGTGGGATTCATTCCAGGAATGCAGGGATGGTTTAACATACGGAAATCAATAAATGTAATACACCACATCAACAAAGCCAAAGACAACAACCACATGGTTATCACAATAGATGCAACAAAAGCTTTTGATAAAGTCCAACACAAGTTTATGATAAAAACCCTTCAGAAACTCGGAATACATGGTGTCTACCTCAATCTTTTTTTTTTAATCAGTACAAGAGATTAAACTCACGGTGGTGTGCTTGCAAGGTAGGCACTTATGCTGCTGAGCTAAATCCCCAGTCCCTATGTCAATCTTATAAAGGTCATCTATGACAAATCAGCAGCCAACATTATACTAAATGGACAAAAACTGAAAGCTTTCAATTTATTTTTTTTATTTTAAAGAGAATAAAACAAAAGAGGGCAGAACAAAGCACATCAGAAAGGAACCACATAAGCAACACAGCACTTTACAATGAGACAACCAGACATTAACAGTAGCTATCAAAATATCTCTTTCTCTGCTTATAGTTCAGCATAGCTTTCAATTTAAAATCAGGAACAAGACAAGGATGTCCACTATCACCACTTCTATTCAATATAGTTCTGGAAACACTAGCCAGGGCAATCAGACAGGAGAGACAAATAACAGGAATAAAAATAGGAAAGGAAGAAGTTAAATTATCACTATTTGCAGGTGACATGATACTCCATATAGGAGACCCAAAAAACTCCATTAAAAGAGTACTAGAGGTTATGAACAAATTCAGCAGTGTAGCTGGATACAAAGTCAATGCTCACAAATCAATAGCATTCCTGTACACAAACAAAAAACTCACGAGAGAGAAATTATGGAAATATCTCCCATCACAATAGCATCTTAAAAAATGAAATACTTAGGAATCAACCTAAGAATATAAAAGACCTATATGCTGAAAATTATGCTACACTAAAAAAGAAGATTGAAAAGGATATTAGAAAATAGAAGGATATACCTTGCGTTTGGCTAGGAAGAACCAACATTGTGAAAATGGCCATACTCCCAAAACTGCTATACAGATTTAATGCAATCCCAATCAAAATACCATTAACATACCTTACAGATCTAGAGAAAACACTCCTAAAATTCAATTGGAAACAGAAGAGACTTAGACTAGCAAAGGCAATTCTGGGCAACAAAGACAAGGCAAGAGGCATCTCAATTCCTGACTTGAAACTATACTACAAAGCCACAGTCATAAAATCATCATGGTACTGGCAATGAAATAGATCTGAGGGTCAATAGAACAGATTAGAAGACGCAAACACAACTACAAAGACACTCAGCTACCTGATATTTGACAAAGGGGCTAAACATGTTCACTGGAGGTAGGATAGCCTCTTTAATAAATGGTGTTGGAAAACTTGGCTCTGCACATGCTGAAGACTGAAACTAGACCCATGCCTATCACCACATACAAAACTAAAATCTAAATGGATCAAAGACCTAAATATTAAAACAGAAACACTAAATCTCCTGGAAGACAAGGTAGGTAGTAGTCTTGGAGACATAGGGTAGGCAGAGAATTCATGAACAAAATGCAAACTGCATGGGAAACACTTCAGAGAATCAACAACTGGGATCTCATGTTACTTAAAAGTTTCTGCACTTCAAAAGAAATCACCAACAGAGTGAAAAAAAATCCACCGAACGGGAAAGAATTATAGCAAGAAACCCCTCAGACTCAATATATGTTCTGGATATAAGTCTTTTGTCTTATATCCAGAACATATAAAGAATTGAAAAACATCAAGCCCCCCAAATTCAAAGACTCTCTCCAAAAATGGGCATTGGAGATGAACACACAGTTCTCAGATGAAGATATACAAATGGCAAATAAATACATGAAGAAATGTTCACCATCACTGGTCATTCGAGAAATGCAAATTCAAAAAGCATTAAGATTTCATCTCACCCCAGAAAGAATGGCTGCCAAGAAGAAATCAACTGATAACAAATCTTGGCGAGGCTGTGGAGAAAAATGAACACTGCTCCACTGTTGGTGGGAGTGCAGACTGGGCAGCCACTGTGGAAATCAGTATGGAGGTTTCTCATAAGACTAGGATTGGAAGTTCCATTCAATCCAACTATCCCCCCTGCCTATTTTCCCAGAAAAACTGAAAAGGTGGTATCACAGTGATATATGGGCACCCATGTTTATAGCAGCACAATTTGTAATAGCTAAATCTTGGAAACAACCAAAATGCCCATCAAATGTAGAGTGAATAAAAAAGATGTGGTATTTTTATACAGTGCAGTATTACTCAGCTATAAAAACAAATGATCTTGAGGCCTTCATAGGTGAATAGAGGCAACTTGAGACTATCCTCATAAGTGAAATAAATAAAAATCATATTTATAAATCACATTGTGTCTCTAGTATAAAAAGTAATAAGAACAGTAGGAGTAATAAAACCCAAAATGTGTAGTTGCTATTGTAAAAAGAGGAAAAGAAAGTGCTCTAAAGGATATAACTGCATGTATGTTTAAGAGTGTAGGATTGATAACCATATTACTAAGTTTTTATTGGATCATGGAACAGAACTGTTTGCAGTCTCACTGTTTGAATGTCCACTTTGTATGCTTTAATTTTGTAAATTGAACAACTATTTATAAGAGGACAGTATGTAATTTATCAACTAGTGATTTCTTACTGTTCATTGTTTTTGAAATTCTGTATTATTTCCACCCTATTCTGTTCTTTTTTTCTTTAAATAAAATTTTTAAAAAACTTTAAAATCTTAAAAAGTTTAACAAAACATTTATGTATTAAGATACTATTGCCTTTTCTTGGCAGAATTGTTTAAACAAATTCATTCCTTGAAAATCTTGGATCCCTTTTAGTACTAACCACAGCACTGGTACTCTGTTACTTTTAATATAATAAAAATGTGAAAAAAAAACTGAAAAAGAAGCTCATTCTTAGTGAATGCAATTTTCTAAAGTGCAGAGTCATTGTTTGACTGGCAGACATTGTGAAAACCATGTGACCTAATTTGATGAAATAGTTTGACCTTGATTTAAATATCTTAATTTTAGCATGAGCATGTTTTAATTCTTCTAGAAGGTTTATGTTTTGTTTTATTTTTTAACGTGCTGATAATCAGACCAAGGTCTCACATATACCAGGCAAATACTCTACTACTGAGCAGCATTGCCTGTTGAAAGTAGTTTTTAAAATTAATATCATATATTTAGAGTGCAGCAAAAATCACAACAGTGGGCTCATATAATGCACATTTCAGGATGAACTACATAAATCATCTGCCATATGTCCAGAGAATAAGCCCCACAGGTTAATTAGACAGTGGATATGGTAAATAGCATTACCAATAATCATTTTTACTCATAAAGTTCAATAGAAATAGCACATTTTGCTAAAACCTCTCTAAAAGTCGGAATTTCCCTTACCACATTACAGTTTTCCCACTATGTGTTTTATATTTTCTTTTTAAAAAAACAGCTTATCTCGGCCAATTTATAATTTTGAACAATGACATCTTACTCTCATTAAATTATAAAGAACTAAGTTCATTTTAATAGATGCTTTGATTAAAGTTAATGAATAATGAACTTTCTACAGGTTTTGATTTACCAACACTTATGTGAAGTCATTATTGGGGGGAACCTACACCTTCTTACACATAGATACATATGCTTGTAAAACTATTTAAAATATAACATCTGAATAAAAACTCACCCTAAAAATTGAGGTTATATCTCCGTGAGGATCATAAAGTTCTGACTTTGATCCCTAGTACCACAAATTAATTCATTAACTAATTATGATGTTTGAATTTAAAGTACTAAAAATAGATAAGTACTATATGATACCTTTTAGTGACTTAAGGAGGCTTTTATCACTTCATGACATCTAGCAATAATAAACTAGAAAATAAAACAAAAATGTTTCTATTATAGTAGCAATTTTTACAATAACAAGTTGTTTATTTAGAAATGTGTTAATATCAAGATGAAGACTTTAAGAAAATGTCACTGAGCGACATAATAGGAAAAAAGACACCTGTATTTATATGTGGGAAGACAGGCTCCCAAAAATGTCATGTTTTTTCCAAATTAGTTATAACAGTGAATTATATTATTGTTTTATTATTTGTAGTTGAAATGTTTAAATTTTTTTATCTTTTTAAAATAGGCAAAGAAGCGCTGGGACTGGGAGAGCACACACTTGCATGTTTGAAGCTCTGGGTCAGTCCTCAGAGCTACAATATTAAAAACACAAGCAATCATAGCCACCACATTATGGAACAGGAATAATAAAATTAAAAAAACACGAGCCTAGTTCTGACACATATGTATGTGTGTGTGTGTGTGTGTGTGTGTGTGTGTAACATAGTCCATGGTAAAACATAATCTAGAAAGCAGATTGATATGAGTGGGAAAAATGTGAATCTCTGAGTTCAAATCCTTTTTTTTTCCTTTGTATCTTTGAGACAGGATTTTGCTATACAGTTCAGGATGGCCTGGAACACATAGTGACTCTCCTGCCTCAGCCTCCTGAGTGCTGGGATTACAGGTATATACCACCAGGCACAGCTCTGAGTTCAAATTGGGATTCATCATCTTTGCACTTAGTTTCTCCTTGACATGCTATTGTCTTGGTCTGATTTCTGCTGCTAATAGAACAATATAAAAGACCGAGACAGTTATGAAAAAAAAGTTACCTTGGCTCACAGTTCTGTTCCAGTAATGGGGCTGCAACTGGTGAACACCTTGCAGACACAGTCCAAGGCAGTACAGGGATCACTATCTGAGAGGGTTTTAGTCAGCATTCCCACTGAAATAAAAATGTATACTTACGATCCTTAAAGTAAAAAAGATAATATTGCAAATTATCAAAAATTGGAAGAATGAGTAAACATTTTTAGGAAAAATCAGTGGCAATTTGGTAAAATGTAAATGAAGAATCAGAACAATATTGAAAAGTTAAAAGGTCATAAAATAGGCAAAAGAATAACTGACAAAGTTGGATATTAAGAAACTGTTAAAAGATTTTCTAAAATTCCATTTAAAAATTATTAAAAACAAAAATATTCCTAAAATCCAGCTTTGAGTTGGTTGCTGAGCGTCTAGCATGCTGTAAGTACTATTCTGTGTCTCAGGACACACAGTAAACAACAGATGACAGAGTATTTACATGACTGAAAGTCTGACTCTAATTAAATACCCAGTGATAAACACTACTAAGAAAAAGAAATCAATGCACTAGAACTCAGACACTTGAAATAAACCTAGACATTAACTTTCCAAAAACTGGAGACAGATTGGTAAAATACCTTTTATGAAATATTTTTATTTTTTATTAGTACTTATCTGCCATATGTACTGATCACGTTAATCATAGGAAATTTGTATCTGTACATCTTATATTTTGAATCTTTTTTTCCCATTCTTCTCCCCTCCTTTTAACCTTTTCTCCACCCTATTTCCTTTTCTTGCAGTCCTGGGAATTGAACCAGGACCTTGCACATGATAGGCAAGCGCTCTATCACTGAACTACATCTCCAGGCACTCTTCCCATCCAATTTACAAAAGCTTTGCTTCCATTTTTCCCTTTTATTCTCTCTCTCTCTTTTTTAAAAGAGAATCTTTAAAGTTTTATTGTGTTAAAATGAAATGGTCACAAAAGCTTGTGAAAAGCTTACATTAATGACAAAACAGGTACAAAATTGTTTCCATAATGAATCTCTGTAACTCACAGAAGTTCCATTCACTATTCATAGGTAGTCTTACTAGCCTTCTCAAGTAGAAACACTGAAATCTGAATGTTAGGAAATGATAGGAAAGACAGATAGGAAAGGCAAAGTCCATCAGGGGTAAGAACAGAAGATTGATAAAACAAATGCTGTAACATACAGCCGTACCTTAGATTTGGATCACTTGAATGATTAAGTCCTATTCACAAGTTAGGTAATTTAGTAGTGCTATGGTAGACCATTTAAAAATAACCCACATTAACTAAGTCACAATCAACCTAAGTGCCCTTCAACTGAAGAATGGATAAAGAAAACGTGGTACACACACAGTGGAATACTATTCACTCACAAAGGGGAAATATACTGCCATTAGTGACAACGCAGATGTACTTGGAAGACATTAGGTCAAGTGAAATAAGTCATGCACAAAAACAACGCTTGTTCTCTTTCATAGTTTGGAAAGCAACAAAACAGAATTGACCTGATGGTAAAGTAGTGAACACTAGAGATTTAATAGTCTATGGCTTATGATAATGTTAGAGCTTTTGGCGCAATAAAGGAGCAGAATATAAAAGTAAAGGTGGTCTTTATTCTAAGGACGCGGAGAGGAGCCCATAACCGGAGTGGTCTGAGTTTTTCCTCTACCCTGGATATGGGGTATGGGGTGTGAGGTATACATAACCTTTGACTAGGGGTGGTGCTTAGGGTGGGCATTGATGACACACGAGGAGCTGATTGGAATTTTCTTCCTGTGCACTGGGAAAGGAAAAAGGAAGTTGTAATAGGGAAAGGAGGAAGTGATCTCAGGGCAAACATCCCCGAGTTGGCCTTCCACCACCATAATGTCTTGTAATTTATTCTAGGGCAAAACTCTTTCAGATAGGGGAAGAAGTTATATAGTGCAAGTGAAGTTCTGTGGTAGTGTCTGCCTTTTATGAAGGCATTAAGGACTGGCATTATTACTATCTTACCATAGTACTTAAACATTTATCATGCATGTACTTCAAATATTTTTAAATGTTTTAAACCCAATGGTATCACAGAATATGCAGCATTCAAGGACAATAACAAAATAAATGAAATCAGAAAACATTAAGCAAAAATGCTGTTTAGCCATGAAAATTAAATCATGTCTTCTTTTCATCTCTACTTTCCACTGTCTCCTACTTCTCCATGAAATGGAGAAAAATCTCACCCACTTCCATAGTGATAGTTCTCCCAGCATCTATCAATGTTTGAGCTGGAGCTGACTCATTTATCTTAAGAGCCCTGGGACAAAACTTGAAAACTTCCCAAAGGCAGATACTCAAATTCCGGATAGTTTAACTTCTTATACATTCTTGTTCAATATAAACAAATTTAAGTATAAGTAATTTAAATGTATGTATGAAGGAAGAAATTGAATCAAATAAAGCAAACTAAGATCTGAGCAACTCTTTTCTCCATCAGCTTATCAGTCAATGCACACCAGAGAAACAGATTAATATGATATATAAATTTATCAGGATTTACAAGTTAGGGTTACAGTGACTGCCCACAGAGTCAGGTGTGAGAGTGTAAAACAGTTGTCTACAAGTTAGAAAGCCTGGAGGTCACTGTAGAGTCCTGTGGGAATCTGTATTAGGCCAGAGAGTCTGCCATGGAAAACTGAAGAGTTAGAAGACAGCAGATGATGTCCAAGGTGAAGGAGAAGACTAGAGCTCCTCAGAGAAATGGAAACTAACCCACCCTCTTTTCCCTTTTTATTTCATTCAGACTGGGTCTTCTATCTTCAGTAAACCCAGAGTTATGCTAATGCAATCATTTGAGTGTGTCCTATACAAACTGATGCAACAGTTAACTATCACACAAGCTGATCTCATATATTTTAATGTGGATTTTTCACATTTCCAGGGATATTTCTGTCTCAGTGGCATGTTATCTTCATGTGGATAATCAAAGTGATTTCAGGAATTCCAACTTATATTTCAAAACAAAACAATACCTTATCACTAACCTTGGTAAACACTAATGAATGATCCATAGCATTCATCAAATTACACTGTAAACCTAAATAAACGTTCTGTGGAAAAGAAAGCCTTTGAGTAATACAAAAACAAAATTTCTCTTTATTTTGGTGCTGGGAATCAAACTCATGACCTTACACTTGTTAAGCAATTGCTCATGCCACTGAGCTAAATCCCCAAGCCTAGAACAAAGTGTTTCAAATGTTATTGATACAAAGCAAGAACAAAGATTAACAGGCACTTTGAATGACAAAGTGAAGATTGTGCCTCACTTATCACTGGGTGTAGAGAGGCTGGAGCTGGCCTGGGGCTTAGACTGGCTTAGGCAGTGGGCTCCAGGTTTGGTTTCAACTTTGCGTTGGCCTCTCTCTTTCTCATCTTTCAAAACCTCTTCATAAATGGATGGAAAGTCAGTGGCCGCACAACAAGTGACCTTGGCCAAAAACTTTAGGACTTTTACCTTGCTGGTTTCCTGTGGGCTCTGAGACCCTACAGGAACTGACAGCTTGGAGGATCGCCGCCAGGAGCCTGGTGGTACCAGATCTTCAACCAGATCTACAGTGATGAGCTTCCTGACATCTCCAAAGATGAAGTTCCTGCTCCCATTGTTGATCCGTAAGGTGGTCAGGAATTCCCAGTCATCTTTCTCAGCAGCAGAGTAACCCTGCAAGAAGATGTTGCCGAGGAGGGACAGGATTAGCCCGGTTTGGGGAAAGTCACTGCTCAGGTTATCACCGGAGAGGTCTAATATGGTGTCCAAGGTGTAAGGATCACCACCTGGCTTGACTTCCTTCAGCTGCAGGCCAAAGACCAGCTCCATGCGCCTAGAGGCTTGAGGATCTCAGAGAATTGCTCGCTGAATCTTTTTTGGACAGTTTTCAGCAGTTCCCTCTTCAGAATGGGGTCCTTCATTTCATATTTCAACGTCAGGTACTGCATCACCACTTCTGCCTTCTTCATCAGAAGCTCTTTATTTGAGCTCTTAGTGGAGAGTGGGGCCTTCAAGGAAACAGCTCCTTCCCTTCCCAGCTCTCTTCTCTTGTGGTCTTTGCCCAGTCTTCTGCATGAAACCGCAGGAGCAGCAGCAGTGCTGGTGGGTGGCACTCCTGGAGACTCCTGGGGAAGGCTGGCAGCATCCCCAGCAACAGAGGAGCAGGAAGGGGAATTTTCTTCCTGTGCTACAGTGGCCTAAACCTCCCGGAGAGCTCGCGTGTGACCTCAGGCCTACTCTTATGTCCTCAAAGCTTTACGGGGATGGTGTAGGACAGCAGACAACTCATTTACCTGGACCCCAGTTGAATCCTTGGAAATCACCTTGAGTCCATGAAAAGCCAGATGCCAGGCGCCTGCTCACTCCCAGCTCCCAGGTTCTCCACATTCTCTCTCTCTCTCTCTCTCTCTCTCTCTCTCTCTCTCTCTCTCTCTCTTTCTCGTCATTTTCCATTCCCACTCTCCACTTCCTTACTCCCCTTCCCATTTGAAGATGTACTTCCCACTTGCCAATAGCTATCTTCTATTTTACCCCTTATTTACTCTTTGAGTCTCTCACACAAGAGAAACAATATGATATTTAAACTTGTGTATCGATTTAGTTCACTTAAATTATGGTCTCAAAGTACACTCATTTACCTACATATGTCCCAAATTAATCATTCTTTATGACAGAGTAGTACTCCATTGTATTTTAAACCATGTTTTCTTGGTGCATTTGTCTATTGACGTGCATATGGACTGTTTCCAAGATTTAGCTATTATAAATTGTGCTATTATAAACAAGAGTATGCATATATCGCTATGATATGATGCTTTTAATGTTTTGGGAAAGATATCTGGAATAGGAAGATACCTAATATGGCTTGGTCAAATGGGATCTCTAGCCCTAGTTTTTTGAGGAATCTTCACACTGATTTCCACAGTGGTTGCACCAGTTTATACTCCCACCAGCAGTAGAGAAGGGTTCCTTTTGCCCCACAGCCTCAGCAGCATTTGTTACTGGTTGATTTCTTGATGATAGCCATTCTTTCTGGGGTGAGATGGAATCTCAGTGTTGTTTTAATTTACATTTCTTGAATGACCAGTGCTTTCAAGCATCTTTTCATACATTTATTTGCTGTTTGTACTTCATCTGAAAACTCTCTTCATTACAGATGCCCATTTTTTGGACTGGGTCTTTAAATTGGGACTCTGGTTTTTTTGAGTTCTTTATATGTTCTAGATGTTAGTCCTTTATCTGAGGAATGGCTAGCAAAACTTTTTCCCGTTCTGTAGGCTGACTCTCTACTCTCTCAGTACCTTCTTTTGCTGTGCAAAGCTTTTTAATCTGTTTTGATCTCAGTTATGATTCTTTGTAATATTTCCTGAGTGAAGTTTTGTTCATAAAATTTTTGCCTATACCTGTGTCTTCTAGAGTTTTACCTATTATATTTTCCAGTACATTAAGTGTTTCTGCTTTCACATTTAGATTTTTGATCCATTTCTATCTTATTTAGTGTGTGGTGAGACACATGGGTCCAGTTTTAATCTTCAGCATATGGAATGCTAGTTTTCCCAAACATTTACTAAAGAAGCTATCTTTCTTCCAGGCAAGGTGTTTGACTCCTTAGGAGCTGAGTATGTTTGGAGTTATTTCTGCATCATCTATCCTGCTCCACTGATTCTCCATTAGGTGTTTTTTTGGGGGGGGGTTGGTTTTGTTGTTGTTCGGGTTTTTTTGCCAAATATGCTGTTTTTATCATAGTAGCTTTACAGCATAACTGCAAATTGGGGGTTGTGATGCTGTCTGTCTTGCCTTTGATGCCCAAAATTGCTTTTACTCTTCTAAGTCTTGTTATGATTGCTACATTGTGTCAATTTGACACAATGTAGAAGCTTAACTAAGTAACTCAGCAGCTCTACATTCTGGGGTGGAAAGGACAAGCTGTTCCTGCTCTAGGATGTTGTTCATTGTGTCAGTTTGAGAAGGTCAGAAGTTTAACTAAACAACTCAGCAGGGGGTCAGGGTCCTTACTTTGTAAACATCCTCAACCTGTGCAAGAGGAGGGCATGGAAATGGTGTAAGTACTACACCTACCAGATGGGCATAGCCTGCTTACAATATAAGGAATGAAGAAGAGGCTTGCTTTTCCCCCATATTGCTCTCGTTGCTTTTCTGTCTTCTGTTGCCTTGAACTGTTGCCCTTGTGCCATGCCACCATGCCTTGGAGCAAGCTGATTATGGATGGAAACCTCCACAAACTGGGAGCTAAATAAACCTTTCCTCCTTAAATTTGGGGGTCATGTATTTTGTCTCAGCCATTAGAGAAAAGTAACCAAGATAGTTCTCTTCTGGTTCCATGGGAATTTTAGGGTTATTTTCCTTAGTTCTCTGAGATATACTATTGATATTTTTCCTGGGATTGCATTAAAATTGTGTATCAGTTTGAAAGTATAGCCATTTTCACTATATTGGACTTACTTATCTAAGAACAAGGGCTATCTCTCCTTTATCTGATATGTTTTTCAATCTTCTATTTCAGTGTATGTACTGTAGTTTTTAATGTATAGCTCTTTCACTTCCTTTGTTAGATTGATTCCTTTTTTTTTTAAATTTTATTTAAAGAGAAAAAAGCAATACAGAAAAAAGGGTAGAAGCAATACAAAACCTCAAAAAAAACCCCATAAATCACTAGTTGACAAACCACATACTGTCCTCCCAGAAATAGCTGTTCATGTTACAAAATTAAGGCAAACAAAGTGAACACACAGTGATGCTGCAAACAGTTACAAAAAAACAGGATGGAATAAAGCCAACTGAGACAGTATAGTGAAATTGGCACAGAACATCACAGCAGGTCACCAGGACAACAGTAACAGGCAACATTGTATATCTCATTGTCTTCACAATAGTTGTTCTTCTACTAGGTACAGAAAAATCAAAGAAATACACAACATTATAGAACACATCAACACAGATTATTGAATAGAGCAACACCGTTAATCAGGACAAAGCAAAACAGTGATAAAAATATCTGCCTTCAGAGATAGTAGAAGGAAACTCCCCTGACTTGCTGTACCAAATATGGTCACCTCCTAAGAGATAACCAGATCCCTGGATCCCAACTGGTAACGGGGGTGGGGGGGGGGAGATGTGGTATGTTTGATTCTAAGCCCGTGACCCGGTAGGCAGCAGGCTGGTTACTGGTTGGCTCGGCACCCTAAGTTCCAATATGGCACGGATCTTAGATTGATTCCTAAGTATTTCATTTTTCTTCATCATACTATAAAAGATATGATTACATGAATGCTATTGATTTTTGAATGGTGACTTTGTATCCTGCTATAATGCCAAATTTGGTTATTACATCTAGGAGTCTTTTGGTGGAGTTTTGGGATCTTCAATGTAGAGTATCATGTCATCAGCAAATACTTACAATTTCATTGCTTCCTTTTCAATCCTTATTCCTTTTCTTTCTCTTGTCTAATTGCTCTGGCTAGTGCTTCCAGAACTATACTGAACAGGGGTAGTCATAACGGGTATTCTTGTCGTATTCCTAATTTAGAGTGAAAGCTTTCAGTTTTTGACCATTTAGTATGATGCTGGCTGCTGGTTTGTAATAGATGGCTTTTATCAGATTGATATAAAGACCTTCTATTCCAATTCTCTATAGAGGTTCTATCATGACTGGGTGTTGGGCTTTGTCAACTGCTTTCTCTGTTTATTGAGATTATCATGTTGTGTTCCATATGCACCTAGGAATTTGTCCAATTCTTTTGAATTTTCCTTGTTATCAGTGTACAGGCTCTGAAAGTAGGTATCGGTCTTCCTCATTTCTGCAGATCTATTGTGATATTGCCCTTTTCATTTCTTTTGCATGGATTGGAATCTTTTGTTTCCTGTTTTTGATAAGGTTGGCCAAGGGTTTGACTATTTTATTTAATGTTTCAAAGAACCAACCTTTCAATTTATTGAAACTTTATAGTGTTTTCTTCCTCTCATTTGAATTAATTTCTGTTCTGATCTTTATAATTTCCTCCCTTGTATGTACCTTGGATTTAATTTGTTCTTCATTTTCTAGAAGATTCAGATTGAACATTATGGTACTCCATTTTTCTGATGTGGGAAATCACTGCTATATATTGCCTCATAGAACTGTTTTCATTGTCTCCTATAAATTCTGGTAAATCATACTGGTATTATAAGTAAATTATAGAAACTGTCTAAGGTTTTTTAAAATTTCATCTGTAACACATTGGTTGTTCAGGATGATATTATTTAGTTTCCATGTGTTTAGTTAGTTTTTGTGGTTTCTTTTGCCATTGATTTCTAATTTCTTTGCACAGTGTTCTGATAATGTATAAGGAATAATTTCAGTTGCTGTGGATTTACTTGTGATATATTACCTAGTGTGTGGTCTATTATGGAGAAAGTTTGTGTGGACCTGAGGAAAGTGAAGAGTATATAAGCTGTTGCTATTGGGTGGAATACTCTGTAGCTACGTATTAAGTCCATCTGTTCAAAGGTTTGGTTCAGCTCTGATATTTCTTTGTTGAGCTTTTTTTTGGTCTAGTTGTTCAGTCTATTTCTGATAGGTAGGATATTGGGGTCCCCCATTACAATTATATTAGTGTTTATCTGATTTTTCATATCCACTAGTGATTTATATAGTTAGCTGTGCTGATATTTGTACATATATATCTATGATTATTATCTATTTCTCTTGGAGTGTTCCCTTAACAACTATGTAGTGACCTTCTTTGTCTCTTCTGATCAGTCTTGGCTTGAAAGCAACTTTGTGAATAGAATTGCTACCCTTGTTTTTTCTAAGTCCTTATCACATGGAATATTATTTTCTATCCTTTGACTTTCAATTTTAAATCAAAATGTGTCTTGTTTCTTGATCCATTTTGCCAGTCTGCTTGCTTGCTTGCTCGCTTTTTTCTTTTTTTCTTCCTTCCTTTCTTGGGCAGGGTCTCACTGTGTAGTATAGGTTAGCCCCTTAAGCTCATGACAATCCCTGTCTCATCTTTCCCAATGCTGGATTACAATCTTGCACCACCACACCATGCAGCCTGTTTTTTTTTTAATTGATGAACTGAGACTATTTACAGTGATCCTTATAACTGATCTGTATTGACTTATGATTGTTATATTATTTTCCTGTTATTGGTTCCTTCTCTTCCTCCTCTTTTTAATTGCTTGTCTTGCCTGATTAATTGGGAGTCATGAAATTGTTGTCTTCATTGTCTTTTCTTGGAATATTCTTTGGAACTTTTTGGAGTGCTGGTTTGGTGGTTGTCATGGTTTATGTTAGTGGCCCCCAGGCCTCATGTATTTGCACTGTGCATTTGCGATTGGTTCATTGTCTAGTGCTTGGATTGGTGGTGTCAGTGCTACACTCTCCTAGGGGTGGAGCCAGGATGTGATGTAATGGCAGGAAGAAGGTGTGTCTCTCTCTCTTGCCGGTTTCCGCCTTGCTGTTTGCAGCCGCCATGAACTGTGGCCCTGCCATGCCACCCTGCCTTGGAGCCAACTAAGTATGGCCTGAAACCTCCAAAAACTAAGAAATAAACCTTTCCTTTCCCAACTTTAAGCACCAGGTATTTTGTCTCAGCGATGAGTAAAAAGTAACTAGGACAGTGGTCATGAGTTTTTTTTAGGTGCTCTTTATCTTGGAAGTATCTTATTTCGCCATCAATATTGAAAGTTAATTTCGAGAGGTACCTCAAGTTGTGTTAAAAGTTGTTTTCTTTTAGGGCTTGAAGTATTTCAGTGCAAGCTCTCCTTGATGTAAGGCATTTTGTTGAGAAATTGGCTATGATTCTGATGTGTTTTCCTTTATAAGTGCCTTCTTCTTTTGTTTAAAAGTTATTAATATTCTATTCTCATGTTGAATTTCTGGAATCTTGATTATTATGTGTCTTTGTGTAGTTTTTTCTGATCATGGTTAATTGGAGTTCTATGTGCCTCAATTATCTGTACCTGAAGTTCTGTTTCCATGCTTGGAAAGTTTTCTGCCATTACTTCTGTAAACAAATTTTTTATATCCTTTGTGTTATCTTTTGATTCTTCAATGATTTCTAAGTAATTTTATATTAGTCTTTAAATTAATTTTATATTAGTCTTCTTTGCATCAGCTAGCAGGTGTTGATTTTTCATGGTCACTTGCTATTTTTAAGAGGCCTTTCACTTTATGATCACCAACAACAACCCTGTCTTCTATATCTGATATTCTGTCTTTACACTGGTTGTCACTACTGCATATACTTTAACTAAACTTTATTTAGTCTCCTGGTTTTCTATTTGAAACTGGTTTATGGAATACAATTCTTTTCTATGTTAGACATGAATGCTTTCCGTGTCTTTCCTAAATTCTTTTATCATTTTTATTTTCATTTTTATTTTTGTCTTTTTGAGACAGGATCTCACTATGCAGTTCAGGCTGGCCTTGCACTCACGCTGTAGCCCTGGCTGGTGTGGAACTTGCAGTGATCTGCCTGCTCAGACTGCCGAGTTCTGGGATTACAGACATGTGCCATCACATCTGCCTTTTATTTATATTTTCTCTAGATTCAATAATCATTTCCTTCATAATGATCATCATCTATTTATCCTTTTATTTAGTTATCCATTTTATTTTTGTTAGGGGATTTTTTGATCTGTTTTTGACTTTTGCTTCCACCATTTCATAAAATTCAGCTGGGAATTTTTTTATATCTTCCACCTCAGTGCCCCCTTGATTTGCCTTAGGCAAGTTGGGGATTATGGTTTGCATCTTGCTTCTAGGTTTTCTCATTCTCTATTTTTTCTGGTTTTTAAAGTTAATTATGTTTATTAGAGCCTTTTAAGTAAATATAATGATCATGTTCATCATGGGAGTTTATGCCTGTACATGATGCAACTTTATTCTTTATTTTTCCCATTCTCCTACCCTCCCTTCAACCCCCTTCACCTCCTCATTTACAAAACTTTGTTTACATTTTTTCTTCTTTTCTCACATTTTTCCTTTTCTTCCTTTCCTCCTCCCCCAGTTCCCTTCTCATTTGAACATTTTCTTCCTATTTCACAATATTTACTATACCTGTTGGTCCTTATTTACACTTTCAGTTACTCACACCAGAAAAACAAAGTGATATTTACACATTGTGCATGGTGTGTTTCACTTAAGAATGTGTCCTCAATGTGCATCCATTTACCTAGAAATGTTTTGGGCTTATCCTTTTTTATGACAGAGTAGTACTCCATTGCAAAAAAAACCCACATCATCTTTAGCCATTTATCAGTTGATGGGCATTTGGACTGTTTCCAAGATTTAGCTATTACAAACTGTGCTGCTATAAACATGGATATACATCTATCAATGTGCCATAATACTTTTGAGAAGATACCATAAAGAGGAACAGCTGGGTTAAAGGGAGCCGCTAGTCCTAGTTTTTGCGGAGTCTACACACTGATTTCCACAGTGGTTGCACCATTCTACACCCCCACCAACAGTGGAAAAGTGTTCCTTTTTCCCCCACAGTGCCCCCCCCAGCATTTGTCATTAGTTGATTTCTTAATGGTAGCCATTCTTTCTGGGGTGAGATGGAATCTCAGTGTTGTTTTAATTTGTGTTTCTTTTTTTTTTTTTTTAATTTGAAAGAGAATAAAACAAAAGGGGGCAGTACAGAGCAGATCAGAACAGGACAACATAGGCAACACAGTACTTTACATTAAGTCAACTGGACATCAACAGTATCTAACACCATATCTCTTACTCTGCTATAGTTGAGCATAGTTTCAAATACAATAATATCAAACATAACACAATAGTATT
>PVJX010035420.1:0-18277 GCA_004027295.1 Dolichotis patagonum | reverse complement strand
AAAGCTCATTATGTGGCTTAGAGTCTCTGCCTCAGTCCTAGGCTATCCTGATTCTGACTGGTTACATTGGACTCTACATCGTTTTTTCTCCCATTTGTTCACCAGGTACTCATTTATTTATCAATTTGGAGTCAATTCCTGTTTGAAAATTAATGTGAGAATACTTTGGTACATGGGACTTCAGAGTTTTCCACATACTGTGCTATGATGAAAGGTCTCCTGCTGAATACCTCATTCAGCACTCTCGGCAACATCACCAAGCAAGTGATGAATGGCTGCAACGCCAAACACTTGAGAGGCTGCGGGAGAAGGGTTGTGAGCTTGGGATTAGGCTGCACTATACAGTAATACCCTAGAGAGAAAGAAGGAAGGAAGGAAGGAAGGAAGCAGGGAGGGAGGGAGGGAGGGAAGGAAGGAAGGAAGGAAGGTAGGAAGGAAGGAAGGAAGGAAGGAGGGAGGAAGGAAGGAAGGAAGAAAGAGGACAAAGAAAAGAAATGAGGAAAAGAAAGGAAGGGCAGGGAAGAGAAAAGGAAGGAAAGGAAAGGAAGGGGAGGAAAGAGAAGGGAGGGAGAAGGGAGGGATGGGAAGCAGAGAGAAGTATTAGTGGATTCACACAGTCCCACTGATTCCAGTTTAAACCAACTGGTGACAGAGGTAGAGGTCAGAAGCTGTTTGTATCCATACTGTCATCCAAGGACCTGGGGTCCTTCCCCATCATTGCTTCACTATCCTTCTTATTTTAAAGTCCCCAGCTGAACCACAGCCACCAGGAGACAGGGGCAACAGATGGAGGAGAAAGCGCTGGAAGACTGCATACGGGGTTTGCACAGACCAATCCCAGTAGTCGAGTGCCCACTTTTGCCCACCAAGCCATTTCTATAGCCCAGTCTGAGAGTCTCGCCTATGACACAAATGACTGGACCTCTAGTACCAGTGTGCAAGGAAGAAAAGGAAAATTCAACTGGAGAAAAACCAATTGTTTTGCCAGAGTTTATCAATGAAGTATAGTAATGATTCAATTCATATCGAACATTCATTGAGTGCATTCTCTGTACCAACCACTGCCCCAATACTCTACACTTAATAGTTCGTTGGTCTCGAAGAAACAAGCCTAAGAACAGGTCTCCTTAATACTCTTCCGTAAGTGAGGGTGCTGAGGCTGAGGAGCAGAGTCTTCAGAGTGGCACTGGTTTGCAGCACACAGCTGGGACTGCAGCCAGGACAGCACCTCCAGAGAAATGCTCTGTAGCACTGTCACCCACTGACACCCTCAGCGAGCTGCCCTCCGGGCCTCCACTGCAGCCCCAGCACTACCATGTCAGCTGGTTCCAAGGCCACAGCTTCCTGTCTGGCCTTGCCAGAGTGGCTGAACACGTTAGTCACTGTTTCACATCAAACCACAGAGACAGGTTCCCGTGGGAGAAGCCCCTCTCCGTATCTGCCCAAGTGGTCCTGCTCCGCCTAATGTAATCTACGTTCACATGTAGTACACGCAAAGCCTATGAATTAATTTGGGGAAAAACAGCTTCTGAACAGTTAGGCAACCATGGATGCTTCCTGCCTCCTACATCCCCACTCTTCTGCAGCACATACGAGTATTTCCGGCATAATCTGACAGGCAGAGATCAAAGCTCCCCACAACAACAACAATCTCTATATTCATCCTCAATCTTTCTCCCTTCCTCCGTCTCTCTCTCTCTTCCTCCCTCTCCCCAAAGTACCCCCCAGAAAAAACACAAATGAAAACTAGAGAAAATGCCAGCAGTATTTTTTCATTCTTCAAATTTCCAAACACACATATGGATTATACAGTTACAAAGATAAGAAATAATACAACAATAAAAAAGTGACAAGTGACAGAATGGTATGGATTCCAACTGCAATGACTTAGGCCCTCCAGAATAGTTCTTAAAATATTGCAGTGGTGTGGAACCAATGCTGAACAGCAGACAGTAGAGACAAAAGAGAAAAGTGATTGCAGCTTTTGAACTAATTCCCAGATTCCCATCCTCCTCCAAATAAAGACAGTGGGGCCTGAGGCCATGCGATTTCAAAACAGCTGCTTGGGCCGGGAGCACCCTCCTAGGAGCACTCAAACACACTGCAGGCTCAAGAGAGTCCTTCAATGGATTCAGGTTTTCGACTCAAACGCAAAAGGTGAACTCACTAGACTTTTCTAAATCTTCAGCTGTTAAACAGGCCAGAACAAAAGCTCTCTGAGAGCTGCTTTCAAACTGTTCTCAGCTAAAAACATTTTTCACAGACAAACCTGCTTTTGGAGTAACAGCCAACACCTCTCTGTTTAAACTGTGGACAGGATTTTTAGAAGATACATGTTGTGAAAAAACACAAGTTTCATAAAATAAATTTTTATTCTCTTTGTATCATTAAAGAGGAAAAGCTATGGGCTGCTAAAGTGTAATTGTAGACTGCTGTTTTTCTGAAGGAAACCATCTGGATAACTATTTTAGGTAGACAACACGATGATAATAATAAGGGCAACTGATACTGTTACTCACTGAAGAGAGGAAACAGTAAGAAAAAGGAAACCTTTAGCAAACTAGATCTTTAATGCAGTTAAGCATCTTCTGAGTTAACATTGCAACAGATTGAGCATTCTTAATCCAAAAATCCAAAATCCAAAATTCGAAAATTTTTGAGGCAAGGCAACATCACAATTGGGAAATTCTACCCCTGAACTTATGTGATGAGCTTCAACCAAAACTCGATTGCATGAAAACTATTTTCTAAAATTTCAGCCTATATGCACAAGGTACAAATGAAAGTATAAATGAATTTTGTGTTTAGACTTCAGTCCCATTCCTAAGATACTTCATTTTGTTTATACAAATATTCCAAAATCTAAAAACTCCAGAACACTTCTCATCAGAAACATTTTTAGTAAGGGACACCACTGGGTCTGTGGCAAGCCAGAAGGGACTTTCATAAATGGGTCGACGTGTAAACTGAAGCATCTCTAGACCTCTGCCTTGCTGTTAGGAGTCCCAGGAGTCACCTGTCCAGTTCTACGCTCCTCGGGCCCACGCCTCTTGTCAGGCCACACTGGGGACAGAGGGTGAGTGAGAAGGGCTGGCATCAGCTCTGCCTTATCTCACAGTCCACAAATGTAAGGGGATAATAGCACTGACAGCACAGCCACTCCGGACAAAAGAGATGTCCGCAGGCCTCTTGTGCTCTCCATGCCTTAACAAACAGAGTCACGGCAAAGACTTAAAGAGAAGAAGCATAAGGCAGCATGAGCTGCACTGACACAAACACTGCAGTGGGCAACCCAAGGGCTCGGGAAGCAAAGAAAGCAGGGCGGTGCAAAGTCGGTCTGCACCCTTGAGAAACGTTGCTCCATGTTGATGGCTTGCGTCCTTTTTTATCTCCGCCTTTCCAACGCTTTGAACAGGTGAAAACATGCAAGAAATGCATGGAGAACGTGCACACACGTGAAGGACTCTTGCAGCGACACCCATCACCTTGTAAATCTTTCACCAAATTTCTCTCAGCTTGCTCACCCTGTCTTTGGCTAGTCTGTGACGGGCAAGACGTGGAAGGTCCATCTGCTGTGGCTAACATTGACCAAGTCTCTGGAAATGGCTGGAATACTGCCGGGCATCTCAAATCTACTTCATAAATTTTCCAGGATTAAAAAACACTGCCTATTTGAAGAAAATCTATGGTCTGATTCGACAAACCACACATTTGCTTTTTGATCCTTTTAAATGAATAACGAAGATGACCTAACCTGCTTAGTTAGTGCCCCAGCCCCCCACCCCGGCCTCTGTGCCCCGCAAAGCCGGCTGTCCTTCCCGTTGTGTGCGCAGCGCAGGGACCTGCGGTGCTGACGCCGCGGCCGTCCCGCTCCCCCGCCCCACCCTGCAGCCGCGCCCGCCCAGCTCCGCCCGCACAGCCGCACTGCGCCGTCTCCTCGGGCTCCGAGGCGCGGGAAGACTGCAGACTACAGTGGAAGCCTATTTGTCTCAGTGATCAAATGTAACTTGAATGGCAGAGCTGTTAAAGGAAGCAGATGAGTTAGAGCCAGCTCAGCAATGCTTTGGAGCTGGCCAATCGGAGCGGAATTTTTCTGAACTACACTATTTTAGCTCTCCTTGGCAATGATGCAGCCTCCCCCCAAGGGTCTGCCCCAGCCACTGCTGCCTTTGGTAGCACTGTGGAGACGACGCTGCAGAGAGCCCTAAGGCTGTAAGCTTCCAGCGTGGAAGTGATAAAGGGTCTGCACGAACGCACAGCAAAGCCACGGGGAATTCCGCGCTACCTCTCCCACTTGTGAAGGCCATTTGTCTCACTGCTTCTGACGCTAATCACGATGACTGTGCTCCTCTCTGGGGACTGTATTCTTCTGCACAATGGCACCCCTGGGGCCAAACCTGCTTCGCCCTGTGTGAGATCCGGCTCGCTGGGCTGTCTCAGCCTGCAGGCATTCGCCTGTCTCTGCCTTGTCTGCACTCTCACAGGCCTGCTGTTGAAAAAGTCTCCATCTTCGTATTATAAAATCTGTCCACACCAACTAGTAGAATTATCTCAGTTTCCCCCAGTTTCCAATTCCAAACTCCAATTTTCAAGAAATTAGGGAAGCGTTAAGGTATGGGATGGGAGCCGCAGATTCAGAGCTAAGTGTCATGGGTGAAGTTTGCAAGTGTTCGAGGAGGAAAACGCAGTGCTTCCTATCCACTCATTTTCATTCAGTAGGTTGTTACGGTCTAGTGTGGAATAGAGCTTGAGTCTGAACTTCCGGAGGCTGATATTCAGAACAGCGGAAGAGCGCATTAACCCTCCGAACCCTCACAGTGAGATAAAGAGCCAGGAAAATGAACTCGGCTTCATAAATATGGAAATGGAAGTGGAACACTAACAGGGTAGGAAACAGCCGAAGCTACTTGTCAAATTAAAGCAGGAAATTACACCGATCGTATGGGGGGGTATGATGTTCGAATTTAGACCTGTTGTTCTGTCACATATTTTTCTTGTGTCCTCTATGAATTTTGTTTTTTCTTTGGTTCCTGACCTTTTAAAGTTATGTGAACATGTTTTAGTGATCTATTTTAATTTATTCACTGTATCATTTGCTTTATTCATTTATGTTACATAGATTTATATATACATGTAAACTTTTGATAAGATCTTTGACTTACCACCTATTTCCAAAAACTTACACAATATTACTATAGACTGAAAATAAATTAAAATGTTTTCTCGAGATAGCCTTTGTTTCCTCCCTGCCTGCCTTACTTTATTTCCATCTTTTTTAAATCCCATAACTGGAAAAGAAACAGAATGACTCACCAAGGCATTAAACGGAGCCTGTGCGCCTGACACTGGACTGGCTGACATTACCCTGCACTTGGGATGACAGTACTGAATCTTTACTCGACCTGCTCCTTTCCTGCCTTCCTGAAGGTGCGGCTCTCACTCCTCTTCCTAGAACTGATACCCTGACAGGATTTTCACAAAGGCAAACAGCTCCTTAAATAAGCTGCCTGCTCTCCTATGAAGTACTTCTGCAGCACAACGCTTTTGTTGTCCTCCTCATTTACCTCACCAAAATTAACTCGTTGCTATTCTACGAGAGCAGCCATATAGGGGTATGAGTGAAAACATAGTAGCCCTTTGCCGCATGCCCCCATGAAATAAAGCAACCGCTTAAACTAACTGACCTCTGATAATATTGGTAAGTTTATAGAGTATTTTTATGAGCAAGGTAATGACTGCCTGCAATGTTCACCTTGACTTCTCCTCGCCCTTCAATTCTTCTACACTATGGTTATGAGGTAACCATGGCATATTCTGGGAGGCAGATCAATCTTGGTGCAGAGATGATAACGGAGTTCTGGCTGAGGAAGCATCCGCCCTCCACACGCAGTGTAGATGGTCCCCACGGGGGCATTGCGCCCTGCTCTGCTGGCCACAGGGACCTGCCCTTGCTCTGTCAGGCCTTTGGCTTCCTCTGCCTGCCACACTTCGGCTGCGGATGCACACGCCTCCATCTCTGAGGCTGCGCCCCACAGCACAGAGACCTCCAGCTGGAAGATATCTGGCTGCCTGAGGCACTTCTTGTTATGCGTAGTTACTCCACAAAAGCAGATTTCTGACCCCAGCAATTCTCACAAAGAATAAAAGCTAAAGTGACCCCATGGTCCTATTACCCATCAGCATCCAGGTGTGATGAACTGGACACTTTGCTGGCTGGCGCTGTGCTATGGTGAGGAATACCTTCACACTTTTTCAGATTTTTGAGACAGGGTCTTGCTGTGTAGTTTAGGCTGGTGTTGAACTCACTATGTAGCCCACAACGGCCTCAAAGTGACAGCATTCCTCCTGCCTCAGCCTCCTGAGCTCTGGGGTCACAGGTGTGCACTCCCACACCTGGACTGCACACTGTTTAACAGGTCTATTCTGGCATTTGGGAAGCAGGTTCAGTGTTCTGACAAACTCATGTTTGTGCTTCATCTTAAAACACTTTCCTTCTACGCCCTGTCTGCTAGTTTGCCTGAACAGAAGAAGGCAAGGCAAATGCCTGTCAGAGTTGAGGGAAGACAGGCCATGGGGGAAGTGTTTTCAGACGTGAAAGGGTTAAGCAGTCACGGCCTTTCTTGCTCATAAAGTCCTGAATATCAGAAACAGGTAAAATTGAGAAACCAAATATGAGTGTTTTTCCCATCTTGAGATAGAACGCCCAAGAGAGGTTTAACAGCAGTCTTAGAGGAGGCCGAAGGGTCTAAGTGCGGTCACGGTACCCGCTGCATGTCTAATGTGTAGGGGTGTCGGCAGAGCTGGTCCGTGCGGAGCAGCACTAGTGTGGAGCGCCCCGCCGGAGCAGCACCACCGCCTCTTCCGCGGTCTAGCCAGTCCCGGGACGCTACCGAATCTTGCCTTGCAGCACAGTGACTGCAGAGTTAACCAAAGGGCCAAGAAAAGAGCAGCGATATGATACTAGAATAAAATCGTTTCGGTTTGTAACAATTTTATATTAGTAAACACAGTCAGACCCACAGTGTACAGAGTAATGGACGCCAGCCCAGGGAGAGGCCCATCAGCAAGATGTCATGAGAGTTGAAAGTTCTGGTCCTCCCGGCCTCTCCTGGCACAAGATCAGTGTGCCAGGAGATCAGTAAATCACAAGGCCACCTGAGCAAGGGACATGGGAAGGACGTGGAATGTGAAAACTTATCATCTGTGCTGAGATAAAAATCATATTTAAACATTGACAGTACAAGCTATTCTGTTTGATGAACTAACAAAAGCTTAGTAGTATGGTTATCTATCTTGCACGCTTATACATTCAGTTATATCCGTTTGAGCGCTTTCTTTCTCTTTATTATCACAATATCTATCACACATTTTGGATCTTATTACTCTTTCACCTTTTTCTTATTATTTTTTATACTAGAGAGATAATATGATATTAAAAAATCATATTTACGATTGACCACTTAGACAGAAAGAGTCTAGGTTATCATTAATAACAAACTTAAATTGCATTATACAGTGAGATCAATGTTTCGTGAGAAGATGGGTCTGTGGAGGCTGGACTATCAAAATATCTGCTTATTATTTAACAAGTAAAAAAATCTTGCTTTTGAGGATAAAAACACATAAAATGCATTTATAGCAAAACTATTTGTTATTGTAAAAGAATTGAGAATGGTACAAATGTCCTTCAACAGGAGAATGTCTAAACAAATTAAAGTAAAATAATGAGATACTAACAAATGATAGCTATGTGTAGCTATGTGAAAGACTCAAACATAATGTTAAGCAAATAAAGCTGTAAAACAATATATATATATATACATGATATGACATTGTTTCTATTCACTTAAAAACATGCAAAATTGTTTGTTTAAGGTAGTAATACATTGCAAGCATTTAAAAATAGTTTTCTATGCACAAGTAACTTTCTAAGATGTAAAATATATACATTTTACCTAAATTAAATAAGCTACTCTTTGAGCCAGAGAAGTTGGATGCTTATTATCATTTTATGGCCCTTTTGTTAAAAAAACTAGAGTACGTATAAAGAAATTAAACAACTTCTACAGTCAACACAGACAGTAAGCTCGATCCCCTGGATTCAGTCCAGGTGCTCTGACTCTGGGGTCTGTGCTTTCATTACTATGCTTGACAACCTCTCAAACTGCAGAAATGTGAAGTTAAAATGTAAAGACTACAGGGATGTAAAATACACATGGAATGATAAAGTCAAAATTCAGAATAGATGTTTACCTACAAAGGCAGAAGTATCAGTAAAATGAGGCCAAGTCCAGGGACATGGGGAAGGGAACTTCCAGAGTCTGTGTTTTGTTCAGGTGAAATGACATTCATTCTATTCTTTAGATCTGCAATCCATCAGATATCCAAATATCTGTAATATTTTACTGAAAACAATTAGATAGCTTTGTTTTATTTCCATAGCATGAGTCAGTTTAAAACATTATTATATACCATAACATCATTGCCTTGAATTTGGGTGCAAGTTAAATTACAGCCTGTGCAGTCTGCTCAGTTAGCATCGGTGAAGATGAGCCTCGCCAACCGTAGGAACTGTAACTGGGCATACAAGTCCTGCAACAGTGACCAAGGTGGGGAGAAGTTCAGGGACTCCAGGAAAACCAGATTCAATACAGTATTTGGAAGCGGAGTTTAGAACATACGTCATAGCAGGGTAGGAATTTCTATACCTTCAGTGTGAGGGGTCCAGATTATGCCTAAGAAAGTTCCAGATAAACAGGACAAAAAGCCGACAGTGTGGAAGGTGAGGCCTGAGACACTCCCTGCTGCAGAGCAGGGCAAATGGCTGACCATCTGTCCAGTGCAGACCACAGTCTGGCTCACCAAACATGGAAAGTTAACTTCATCACCAGGACACACTTTTTGAAAAATTAGGTTTGAAACATTCATCCTCAGAGCACTGGGTCCCCCTCGGTGAACATGGCGTGTCTCAGCCAGCATGGAGGAAGGAGAGTCAGAGGACAGACATCCTCACCTCATCCGCAGTCCCCAAGGACTCGTGAGGAGGGCTTGGGGAGAGGAAAGCTGGACACCAGCACAGGAAACAGAGCCTGGAACACGGTCAGACTTGAGGAATGGCTGAGACTATAGTCACTGTGTTGTTATCCAAGGGTTAAATAAGTTTCCTGACCTCTTGTGGATAAAGAAGAAAATTAGTGATTTTCCAGTCTTAGAAACCCTGCCAGAAACTTTTCCATCCTAAATTTATGGATGAATCCCAATCCTGCCCAACCTTCACACTTATTCAAAAGCTATATTTTTTAATGTTCCAAGAAATGATAGTAGCTATCCCTCCCATGGCAAAATATTTCCACTGTGCTATACATTACCCCTTCAGCCTGCTCCCTCATCCTTGGAGATGATCCAAAGCTCTTGATTTCAAGGCTCAAACAATATTTGCTCCCAGCTGAAGATGAAAAACAAAATGAACCATAAAGAAAGGTTGATTGATTGCAGTCATTTAGTTTCATATTCTCAGGCTTGTTTGCTTGCCCCTGACCAAATTGGAGGCCACGTATTTTGGAAAAAAGAAAAAGGATTTACTCGCAAAGCTAGCTCCAAGAAGTTGGAGGAGGCCCTTTGCCTAAAATCACTACCTCACTGTGCACAGGTGAGTAAGAGTCCTTTGTAGCAAGGAACAGAGGGAAAGGGAGGTCAGAGAGGACGCAGAGCTTCACACCAGGAAACCTCAGCTTACTCTCCGGTCTGCCCTAGAAAGGGAACTGGACTCCACAGCCCCTGGGGTCAGCATCTGCTACTCTAACCAGCCATCCGGGGTGGGGAGATCACGAATTGTTTATGTGCTCAACAGGGGGAAGCATGGAAAAGTTCCTTATCTCTAGAAGAAAAAAAACTAATTTTTAAAGTTCTATTTTGCAGAAACGAAGCTGCAAATAAGGACGGGAAGAGGGTTGAAAGGAAAGTAGGAGAATGGGGGAAAAATCACACTATATCACGTACAGTTACAAACTTCCTATGTTGAATGTGATCATTTATATATACCTAATGTGTGCCAATAAACCTGATTACTAAAAAATGAAAGTTCTATTTTTCACTTTATACTGTAAAAGGAACAAAGGATAGAAGGAAGGAAGGAAGGAAGGAAGGAAGGAAGGAAGGAAGGAAGGAAGGAAGGGAGGAAGGAAGGAGAAAGAAGCAAATAATTTTATTGTCATTATGAATTCTTTAAAAATCATATTGTACTTTATAATAATAATTTGGAGTTTTCATACAAACACCGGCAGCTTTTTTCTTTTGGGAAAATCAGTGTAACTTCTAACCTCTCTCTTAACCTGCATCTGAATCAACAAAAATGTAGGGTAGATATACTGTCCATTCCTTCAATAACTAAATTTTCTGTGACCACGGCTGATATCTTTGGAGAGAAAATACAAAGCATGACATATAGGAAATGGGTTGAGAAGAAATTAAATGAGAATAGAGACACTGCCCAGTGATAACCAGCTGGGGGGGGCAGAGGCAAGCCCTGCCCCCTCCTGCACCCCAGCAGCCCTCTGAAGATACAGCCTGCAGGTAACCAGCTCAGTGGGAGGTGGCCCTGCCCCTGCGTGCACTCCAGCAGGCCTCCAGAGGCTTCCACCCCATGTAGCCAGCACGAACTGGGAAAAACAGAACCAGCCCTGCCCCAGCATACCCAGTGGCCTCCACTGGATATCCTTAGCCAGCACTGGCCAGGAGAAGCAACCAGTCACGCTTCGGAGAAATTGTAGCCAACGCAGGAAGTGCCTGGGATCCCACCGCCCACTTGTTTGGAAGAACCCAAGAAAATGTCAAGAAGAAACACAAGGCAGTCATTCGTCTCCAACACAAGCAGAGCAAGTCCAAGAATGAAAACATGGAAGAGACTGGCAGTCGCACACCTGAAGTTTCTGAAGTGGTGGCAACTGAAGTAAAGAGACAACTCTGTGAGGCTATAAAAGAAATTAGAACAGAAATACTATCTCAGGTAAAAGAGGAAATGAAAAACATAATGAAAGAATTGCTAGGCATTTCTAAAGAAGTCATAGGTTAAAAAAAATAGAGGAGCATAGAAAAATGAGGGAAATCTTGAATGGAGAATATAAAAAAGACTTAGAATACATGGAACAGATTCAAAGAGATATCCAGGAAATTAAAAACTCCATTGAAAGCTGGCAGGACCTCTAGAAAGAAACTGAAGATAGACTTCCAAACCTGGAAGACAGGTCTGGAGCTCGTGATCACAAAAGGAAAGATCTCTTAAAACTAACAAGGAACCACTGAATAAAAAGTCAATGGCTGCAAGCCGACACAAAGCAAAATAACTTAAGAATAATAGGTGTCAGTGAAAAAGCAGGGGTCAACACAAATGACATTAAAATCCTATTTACAGATATAAGAGCAGAAAACTTCCCAAACATGGGAAAAGGACATGCTCTACAGATAAGTGAGGCGTATAGAACTCCAGCTAGCCATAACCAAAATAAATCCACACCCAGACATGTAATCATCAAGATTTCAAAAATTCAACACAAGAGCAGCATATTAAAAGCTGTTAGGAAAGAGAAATGGATCATCTATAAAGAAAAACCCATCAAAATCATGACAGACTTCCCAACACAAGCCATCAAGTCAAGAAGAGCTTGGAATGAAGTATTCCAAGTCCTGAAAGAAAGCAACTTCCAACCCAGATTGATGAACCCTGCAAAACTATTTTTCAAAATTAATGGAAAAAGAAGATGCTTCCATGACAAAGAACAACTGAAGGAATCCATGACTACCAGAGCAGCCCTACAAAGAATACTAAAGGATATTCTAGACAGAGATGAAAAAGACCACAGTTCCAGGAACAGTGGCAGTGGCAGGGGACAAGCAGACTACTGAATAGAGGGGGAAAACAGGCTGCCAATGGCAGGAAAACAGCATGACAGAAATGAGCCAGTGTATGTTGGCCCTAACCATTAAGGTAGATGGCCTTAATTCACCAATAAAAAGAAACACAGGAAGAGTGGATCAGGAGACAGGATCCATCAGTATGCTTTATTCAAGAAACACATTTAACTCAAAAGGAAATTCATAGACTAAAAGTCAAAGGAGAGAAAACAATGCTCTATGTGACAGGGAATCAGAAAGAAAGTAGGGATAGCTTGCAGCATGGGTAAGAAAGACATGGTAGTTCAGTACAATGGAAAGCTACTCAGCTATACAGAAAGATAACCTCGAGGCTGTTGTAGGTAAATGGATACAACTTGAGACCACGCTCATGAGAGAAATGGTTCAGAGTCACAGGGTGAACATCCTGTTGTCTCCCTAGTATAAAAAACCAAAGGAGTTAGTGGGATCGAAAGTGCACAATAGATGCTGTGGTGGTGAAAGAAGGAGATTCCTAGAGGGTCAAGGCAGTGGCCACTGTTAATCTACATCCTGTTCAGAAACCCTGTATTGTTTTCATTGTTATGTTTAGCTTGATTTTATTCTGTTTTGTTTTATTTGATTTTATCATATTTGATGACATGCACAGCTATTTAAAAAAATAACAAAATGTATTATAATAGCCATTATTGATTTCCAGTTATCTTTACTTGTTTTATTTTGATTGATTTTATTCTATTTTGGTTTTTTTAATTTCATTTTGTATGATGCAGCTACTTTGAAGATAAGTTGCATTATAACCATTGTTGTATCCCTACTGTCTTGTTTTGAAGTCTTGTATTCCTTTCATTGTTTTGTTTTGATTGGTTTTATTCTGTTCTGCTTTGTTTGATTTTACTATGTCTGAGGGTATGGGCAGTTATTTTGAAGATAACAAGAGGCATTATGGTAGCCATTGTTGATTTCCTATTATCTTGTTTTGAAGCCTTGTATCATGTTCATTGTTTCACTTTGATTGACTATTCTATTCTGTTTTGTTTGATTTTATGACGTGTGATGGTATAAACAGCTTCTTTGAAGATAACATGGTAGCCACTGGTGTATTCCTACTGTCTTGTTTTGAAGTCATGTATCACTTTCATTGTTTGGTTTGATTGGTTTTATTCTGTTCTGTTTTGTTTGGATTTATTGTGCCTGATGGTATAGGAAGTTATTTTGAAGATAGCAAGAGGCATCATGGCAACCATTGTTGGTTTCCTGTTATCTTGTTTTGAAGTCTTGAATCACGTTCATTATTTTGTTTTGATTGTCTGCATTCTGTTTTATTTCTTTCAGTTTTATTGTCTTCAAAATAAAATATAATAATAAAAAATAAGAAATTAAATGAGGATACTGAAATACTGAATACTGAATACTGAGAATACTGAATACTGAAAGGGAGAAGAATAAGACAATAGTAACATCAGAAATAAGCAAATAAGTAAGCAAGCTAGAAAAGAAGGATACACAGAGAACAGTTCTATATTGAATACTGAAAAAAAGGGGGAGCTGTGTGTCCTAGAACAGTTCATCTTTTCCAAGATAATTGTGAGTGGTTCTCAAAACTCACTTCTTAACAGCATTGTATAACATTTGCTAAGGTGAAAAGAGCTATAGAAATGAAAACAAGGAAGATCTGAACTCAGAACTGGGTGTCCACACAGTGATGATGAGATCTCCAAGGAGATACTCTGCCCTGCCTGCATAGCACCGCCCAAATTTAAAAACTCCCTGAGGAGAGTCGCTGTGTGTGAAGAGACTGGGCAGGGAGTTCTCCACTCTAGGTACCTTGGGACAGAACCTCAGATGGTGACAAGAGCACTGCCAGCATCCCATGAAAGGAGCAGCCGTGACAGTTAGAGTGGACACCAGGCCCTCCCTTCCCCACTTGTTCCAGAGCAGTGTGTCTCACTAAGGCAACTACTTCCCAGCAGGTATTTATTTGTCGATGCCTGGAGAAAAGTTTTGTTTTCTCAGGTCAGGGAGGAGTGTTCCATTTTTCTCACCTAGACACCACAGACAAATCATCAGGCAAGTCTAAAAGGTCAGTAGCGTCAAGACTGAGAAACCCTGCTCTGGACAAAGCAAGTTTTGTGGATTTGATGTCATTCTGAGAGACTAGGAAGAAGTGAACCCCAGAAGGGACTTCATAGCAACCATGATGAATAAACATCACATTAGGATTGTTTTTGGTTTTTTAAAAAATAAATGTGTGGCAAGTTTGGAGAAAAAAATATTTTATATTGTATAATGGAAATTTTCCTCCAGACTTCTACAGTTCCTTTTGAGTATAAATTTCCCTACATGTATTACAGTTTTTAGAGTTGAACAAAATGATTTTAAGAGAACGATCATGACAAATTTCCCATTTTGGAGAATAATCAGAACTGAATGCGGAGTGAGGAGGCTGGACCCCACATCTGTCCACCTGCGTCTGCCAACGGTGTAGCAGCTGCATTCAGACACCCTGAACAGGAAAGAAGGACTGAAATTTCTAGAAAGCTCTAAAAGATCTTCCCTTTGCTCCAGTATAGTAGTAACATATTTTAACATATCAATCAACCTCTAGGGAAGCAGAAGTGCTCCCTTATGCTTTGATGGGCAGCCTTAGACATTTTATAGCACCTGTAGAAAGAATCCACCATAATGGATGTGAAATCTGAAGTTTCATGGGGGCAGGTCTTAGAAAAACATGATATGGAAAATAGCTTAAAATCTAATGAACTTCCTCAAGTAACACGGAATGCAGCCCACTTCCTCCTAAAGGAAAGGTGCGGTCCCCCTCTAAGTCCCTGAGTTCTGTGTAAATGACAATGAAAAATGACCAGTTTCTTTCTAAGATACCAGTGTACTGAAACCGCTATGTGAGAGAACTAGATTAGAAAGCCTGAGTGTATTTTTATAACTCTACACAGCTACCCATGGTAACAGTCACCTAACGATTAAGCGGTTTCTGTGCCTGGTTACCTGTCAGTGACTCCAGGCTGGAGGACCTCTAGCATACCACTCAGGCCTCTCCTGGAAATCCAACAGCTCTTCTTCCTCCTCTTATTTCCAATAAAAATTCTGCTAACCTCATTCTTCAAAGTTTTCAAAGTCACAGTTTTAGAAAAACTCGGTACACATGGTAACAATGTGAACTTTGGAAGAGAAGTCCTCTCAATCCAACAAAAAAATCTAGGTTGCTTGACACCCATCTGTCTTGTCCCTACTGACAAGCCAGACTCCTAGGGAAGAGAAAAGAAAAATGCTACACATCCATCTGGTAACGGAGCACAGGCTGGGTGGAATGGGCCACAGCCATGGAGCCACTCCTGCACCCTGCATCTAGACAATGCCCTGGGGACACCTGAGACCAAGGAAATGATTAAGGTGGGACTCCATGTTTACACTGGCGGACAGCTGTAGAAACACAGTAAACTTAGAGGCTGGGAGAATATGTTTCTAGAGCCTGCAAATATCACGGTTAAATGTGGCTTGAACCAAATATTTGGGAAACAGAAAATAAGTGAATGGGACTTTTTTACTCATTAAGTGCTCTAGAATAAATTTATTATATGCATGTGAAAATAGACACAAAAATAAAAACAAAAAGATAGAAAATATAAAATAATATAAATTGCATGATCTGAAGGAATAAAAGACTCCTTAAGTACAAAAGATCTAATAAATAGCTATTTATCTGGTTTTAGAAAATCTTTTCATTTATGATAATGTTTTTGTTATGTTCCCTTTGGGAAACATAATAACCAGTATTTAAAAAAAGACAAAGTTTATGTTTCTGTGACACTATTACACAGAAAGCATTACACAAAAATGTTTCCCTTTATATAACTTCTCTAAAATGTCCAAAATGCTGTTGATTCAGGCAGCTTACTGAGAAGAAAAGGTGAACTGTAATTTAAGCACCAAATAATGTCTTCTAAAAGAACACTTACTACTTTAAAATAAGCATCTCTTTAGGCAATAAATTGTATCTATTTGACTTAAATTTTATTTGAGAACATAAATCAAGTTTTAATTACTATTCTCTGCTCTAATATGTCAGGAATGTGATGTGAAAAATGAAACAGTACCTCAGTACTTTCTCAAGAAAAAGAGAAAATGTAACTATTCAAATAGTAGTATAATTTTTATAGGACGTGAGCTAATTGATTCTTACACTTTCATTCTCTACTCAAACTCTATCTAGTTCATCTTTATGTATTTGTTTTTGCAATATGACTAAAGACAGTGAAATAATCTATGTAACTAGGATAGTCTTTCACAGAAAATGGATAATCTCATGAATCCCAGTTCTCCTTACTAAGACGAAAGACAATGCTGATCAAATGGTATTAAATTACTGTGCAGTAGGAATTTCTCTGCTTCCTCCTGCCATGGAGAATGGTGATAAAGAAAGATCTCAGATCAATGTCCACTGCCATTTCAAAAACTGGAGCTACTGACTTGATTTAAAATTTGGCTGTAGGGCCTAGAACTTCTAATTAAAATGACTAAATCTTTATTTATAAAAGAGAAAGCTTTAAAAATATAACATGTCCTAATCAAATAAGAAGATAATTAAAAGATCTTTCTTTTGCCTGTGGAAGTGTCAGTTAAGATATATAAAAGTCTATTTAATTATGTGGATATAATCTAATATATGGAAACTGATGAGCTAAATAACACCAAAAAAAGGAGTTTTCTGTGACTCAAAAAAACAACACATAATGAATAATAGGTCAGCAAAACCAGTACCAAAAACTTGGGTTCTAAGTGAAAATTTTAAATTCTCTTGAATTTTTTGACTGTTGATCTTTACATCAATCAAATGAAACAAATGAATGGTAAATTATCAGTATAATAATGACTACTTTATTACAAGCAAAAGCTCAGAAAGCGTAACTACACAAGAGATGAGAATATAGAAACCTGAAGACATTTGGCAGTGCTTAAATGACTGACTGAAGTAATCAATTTCAATACAGATGCTTCTATTTCTTTTAATCTTGTGGATTCAGTGAGAGCTGGAAAGAATTTGAGGGTCAGTTCTTATTTTTATCATGGCATTAGTTAAGAGACATGGAGGGAGAAATGTGATTCTAATACGAGAACACTGGGTCTGTGAGGACATGCTAAATTGGTGATCAAGTAATCTGCTAAGCCAAGAGCCCAGAGCCAGGCATGGTGGAGCACATCTATACTGACAGCGGTCAAGAGGCTGACACAGGAGGGTTAGGAGTTCAAGTTCAAGGCAACTTGGGCTACATATCGAGTTTAAAGTAAACTCAATAGCAAGTAAAGCAAACTCAAATAGCAAGACATCATCCTCAAAAGAAAAGAAAGGAAGAAGGAAGGAAGGAAGGAAGGAAGGAAGGAAGGAAGAAAGAGTGGAGATCTAAATCCACTAATAAGCCTAATAGTAGAACAACCAAACTGTGTGGTAGCATGAGTCTCACAAAGAGAATACCCAGCTTCTTTCCTGGAATTGCATTTATTCACACTAGTACCTACTCAGTGGACTCACGTCCAAAGGCTGACCATCAGGTGTGGCAGTTTTGTCTTTTATACAGTTCTTATGTCTTTTTTAACTCATATGGTAACAGACTAACAAACTACAGCCTGATTGGGTACACACTATGTTACAGAGCCTGCTAGAACTACACATGCCTACATAGGAACTAATTATGCCATTGTTGTCTTCCTTTTTTCTGACAAGCCCTTCATCACATTCCTTTGGGAGGGGCCCAGCCACATTCCTTGTGGAGGGGTCCTGCTGCAGTACAAAGAGTCATGAAGTATGTCACAATACCTCGGGTGTATTTTTGCTGAGAATGTATAACTTGCTTCCAATCAAAATGTAGCTTCTAACTTCAAATTGATGGGAAATGTAAGAAATAGAACAAGTTAAACATTACCACATATATCTCAAATATGGACTACTCCACAGAAAAACTACCTTGTTTATTTATGTTAATGCCACTAAGAGTTGGAGAAATACGAGAAGAGGGAGGGAGGAGAAAGAGAGAAGACAAAACATTGTGACAGCTATTGCTGATTTAATATCATCCTTCTTAGAAGTCCTACCATGCCTTTTTTTTGTTCTACTATCATTGGTTCTATCACATTGTGTCCTATTGGAATTTGAATATGTGTGATAGCTCAAACAATTTTTTTTCTTTTCTATCAAAAATGAGATATTACAGTACCCATTGAACATTTTCTGTTATTCGGTTCAGAAAGCCCTGTAATTCTTTCACTCTATGCATGGCTTTATACTATTGTGTTATGTTTGATATTATTGTATTTGAAACTATGCTCAACTATAGCAGAGTAAGAGATATGGTGTTAGCTACTGTTGATGTCC
>PVJX010035419.1:0-18254 GCA_004027295.1 Dolichotis patagonum | reverse complement strand
GACTTATCTAGCTTCATGGAGTAGATGTAAAGGTTAAAGAGACCTATGAGCTTGTCCGTGGGGAGAAAGAAGCAGAAGGAGCTGGAGAGACTGCGTGCTGACCTGGAGCTGTGCTCAGGGCTCACAGGTACCTGGGAGGCTCAGGAAGGCAAAGGAAGTGGGATGTGTCTTCGGATGTGCAGGCAGGTAGGAAGAACTCCGAGAGGGCTGTTGGGTCAGAGACGCGACTCTAAGGTTTAACCTCGAAGTGTTGATCCCAAAGGAAGCCCAATGTGGTGCTTCTCTGCCTCCTTTTCTCATCACAGCTCTTAGAAGGAGGGTATTTCCTTGCATATGTCTCCTGGATCAGGCCTTAGGTCCGGAACATATGACCAAAGGAGAACCAGTCCCTTCATGTGCCTTTCTCAGGCTAAACTCCTTTTGTTCAGCCCTGGGTTTGAGGAAGCAAGTTGTTGTAAAGTCATGGCCGTCCAGATACAGTAGCCACCACCTACCTTATGCATGTTCCTCTGAGTCGCCTGCTTCGGCTTTTAGCGCCTGCTCCTCTGGCCTGGCTATTTCTCCTGCTCCTCTTTTCAAACAAAGCCACTAAAGGCTTCATCCCACACAATCAAGGTAAGTTGCGGGGTGAATTTTAACTCTCTTTTCTGTTTTCGTCACCCCATGTGGTTACACATAAAAACATTCATCATAGCTCAACCTACGAAATAAAAAAAGAAGGAAAATAGCCTAAATGTTCAACAATTAGGGAGTTGTTTAGTAAATTATGGTGTATCCATTTGTTAGAACATTATATAGACATTAAAAATGATCATTATAGAGACTATAGCAACTTGGGAAAGGTTTATGATATGACACTAAGTGAAATGACAATGCAAATACTACAATTTCTTTGATTGCAATGAGAGAAAAATATGTCAGTGTGTCAACAGGATTGGAAGATAATGTGCAGGGGTGAAAAATGGCTGTTTGGGTGGAAGTACTACAGGTAGTTTTTTTTTTTTTTTCTTTTCAAATGATTTGCTTTTCCTTTACTCTTTTTTGCTTAGTCTTTTTTTAAATGTTTTTTTAATTTTAAAAGGGAGTAAAATAAAACACAACAAAACAGAACAGAATGGGACACAAGAAAGCATAAATTTCAAAGCTAGATAACCAGAGATCTTCACTATCTGTCATATTCTCTCTTGTTTTCTTCCAAATGGTTGTCCTTATCCTTGCATATGGAGAACTCATACTAAATAACATAGCCAATCTTTTCACAAGATGTGTAGTTCACTGGCTCCCACTTGCTAGGCAGGGGGAGGGGGAGGGAGGGCACAGGAGGGGGGACAGGATGACATGAGATGTCTGATTCTCAGCCCACATGCAGGCAGGATCACAGTCGCCCCTCAGAGACGGGAAGAGTTCCTTGTTCTCCCGGCACCCCGAGTCAACCACACTGTGCAGGTCCCGAGGCGCCAGGGTCTCTCCCCTGCAGGCCCCCCAAAGTCCGCCATACTCACCTGCTATTTCTTTCTGATGAATTGACCATTCCATTTCCAAAGTTCTGAAATGGCCAACAGACCACAGAAAGAATTCTCTTTAGGCTCCTGTTTGAAACCAGCAGCTACAGCGATCTGCTGGCCTTGCTTCAGGGCCACATTTTTTTTTTAACCTTCTGAGGTTATCTTTTAAGCTTGGCATAGAGTATACTGAATGTGTGATCAGACAAGCTTAGAATCAGAGATTCCCCAAAGGAGAAAACCCTAGACTGGTGATGCTCACTCCTTCCTGTGGAAGGGCTCCAGACAATCTCTAAATTGTAGTGAAGAGCAGGCAGCACTGGAGTCAGATAGACATGGATCAGAATTCCAGAGCTACTACTAACTGAAGGAACACAGATCAGCCCTAGTTTTCTGAAAACGCAGAGTCAATGCAAGCAGACATAAAATACATACTCTCAGTGTATTTTGGCTCTATAGAATATCCTACCAATCCCTCCTCCATAACATCCTGGGGTACTAAGTGTTTAATGCCCCTACTGCAAGACACCCACTTTTACTATGAGGGACAGGTTGCTCTGATGGTCGCTAGCCACCATTCTGAGAGACCACTGCCCACAAGTACAAGGTTATTCCTCTGGGAAGTTGTGGGGTTGGTGTTCCTTCTGCCCTATCCTATTTCTCTATGGAACTCATTTTCATTACCAAGTTCAACATGATCTTCATCCATGGGAGTTTTTTTTGGGGGGGGGGATTTCTGGATCTTGGCAAGAAAGAGAATTAGAACACAATTACAGGTCAGGCCAAAGAAAGCAGACATGTCAACTATGATTGTATTGTGATCCTGATTAATAGCAGTGAGACATATTGTGTATTAGCCAGAAAGTGGACCGTTTTAAGTGATGGTGACTCCCATGAGCACTGAACCAGGAGTGAGGAATGGCAGGACCAACAGTTAGTGATGCTGCCACTTTTTAATCTACAGTTGTTACAATCTTGGTGTATTTTATAAAGTGTAAAAACTTGGCTTTTATAGTTTCATTAGACTATCTTCAGAATGATAGCAACCAGAAGCAAGCAACTCCAATAGGCAGCAATCTGTGACCACACCACCCCGGCCCTCCTATATATATTCTGTTTAGCTTTGTCTCCCATCGTCTATGCCCAAGTTTTCTCTCTCTCTCTTTCCCTCTCTCTCTCTCTCTCTCCCTCCCTCCATCTTTTTTTCAACCTCTCTGCTCCTCTCAATCTACTTTTGCTTGTGAGAAAAATGCTATGTAATTTTCTTTAAAAATTAATTCTACTTACAAAATATGTCTAAAATATTCAAAAGGGAAAAAGTTTCTCTTAAGTGTAGCTTGCATTAGAACTGTTTCTTCCAGCATAATTGAGTTAATGAGCACTCCCTTAGAATCTAATGCAAAGTAACTTGCACGGTGGTGGTGAGCTTCAAACATGGGTGAATTGATATCTAATAGTATGGTTCCCCTTGGCAACTAATGTAAACTTTGATATTGATTGGGCAAAAATAGTGAAGGAAAGGGTAGAATTAATTACAAACAGCCGTATTTGTCACTGGTGCTTTTTGGAGCGGTGAGAAGAAAGACAGTGCTGGCAGAAGAAAGAAGGTGGGGAAGGATTTTGAACCTGGATTTAGCTGCTGATATTTTCTTCAGGGACTATGAATCTGGCATAAACCTATCTGAGAAAACTAGAATGCAGGAGGACTCCCAGTTCTAACAAAGCCAAGAATAAGCAAATAGCATATTTGAATTCAGAGGTGAATTATCTGTCTACTGAAGAGGGGTTTTCCATTGCTCATTTGTCCTGAAAGCCAAAGGCCAAGGTGAGAGACAAGTCACCCCAGGAAGGATGCTGACATCAGGAAGAGCATAAGAAAATCTGCAATCCAGTCAGTTTTGGAAGACTGCAGACACTTTCTGCTGTATATCACTTACGTTTGCTGTCTTCTCCATCCTCCTATCCCTCCTCAGGCCTTATCAGGTCCCTTCTGAATGAGTGCAGTGTCTTCCCTTGTTTCTATGTGGACCAGAAGAGATCTTCCTGTCACCCAAATGCAGTCATACCATTCTCTGCTCAAATCTGCTTAAAGGGATAGGGACTTCATCTAACAGGGATGTGTAATATAAACTCGGCAATGTAGCCAGGCATGGTGGTACATGCCTATAATCCTTGAGTTCTGGGCAGCTCAGACAGGAGGATTGGAAGTTCAAGTCCAGCCTGGGCAATTTAGTGACTTAGTGAGACCCTGTCTCAAAATTAAAAATAAAATAGACTGGGGATATTTCTCAGTGTGAAAGCTCTGGGTTCAGTCTCCAATACTGCAAAATGAACAAACAAGCAAACAATCAAAAAACATACAAACCTAAAAACTTCTCCAGTCTCCAGCCTTGAATAAAGCCAGCCTCTACTTTCCCTCCCCCGCCCCAGACTTCTCCCTATTGTTCTACATTCTCAACAAGCTGCCTTTCTACCGATTTTGGTCTCATGCTCTGTTTTCTCCAGGTTAATCATTCTAACTGGAAATTTCCTTTCCAACCTTCACACATCTTTTGGGATTCAGACAAGACCTCACTTTCCCTGACCATTGGCTCTTTAACTCCTAGCCAATTACCTTCATTCCGCAGTCCCCAGGCACTCAGCCCATGTCATTGCATTAGTGCCCATTGCCTTGCCTTACAGTTGTTTATCTCCCTGCCTCCACTTCTTCACCCCCAGCTCCTAGAAGGCAAGGGCTGTACCCTGGTTCTTAGCATGACATTCTTAGGGCCTGGCATATGAGAGGCGTTCAGCAAATGTTTGTTGAATAAATAAATAAATGAATAAGATTTTCAAATAAAAATTAATTATGGACAAAGCCGAAAGTGAGACAGGAATGTATCTATCCCTAGATACTACATTTATTTAAGTCTTTCTTCAAATAGAATTTTCTTCTAATTTTAATATACAATTGGGGAGTTAATGTCACCAATATTTGTGAAATTTGATGCTTTCCATAGAAAAAAAAATAGCACAACAGAAGAAGGCAACTGTAAGTGAAATATAAATGGTGATGAGGTGAAGTGCTCTGGGAGAATGGGGAGGGGAGAGGGGAAATACAGAGGAGAGACAGATATGCGGAGACAGATAGAGAGCAAGGCGCTGTCCGTCAGTCAGTTACTGAGCTGATGATAAGGGAGGTGAGGGGCGTCATGTAGCCTGAGTTACAGTCTGGCCCGGTGCCTTCAACTCCTTTGATGACCACTCACGTACCATTACTGTGACTAAAACTTTGTGTTTTGGAGCCCTAGCCCTGACTCTTCCCCTTGGTGATCTGGTGTCTCATTCTTCTGGTTTGGACTCTTCTTCCTGATTCTACATTTCCTTGAAGACATGTTCTTTGTGGCTATTTTTTTGGAATCTCATAAGGTTTAGATTTATAGTTTCCCATTCCTGGATGTTTGAAGGGGGGACCCTTGAGATTCTACATGTGTTATCCAGTTGGCTAAAAGCATGAGAAGTAAAGTGAAGCTTGAGGGCCTGTGGGGGCTCATGGGCAGGAACAGAGGGTGGGGTGGGATGTACACTTCCCACAGAGGGACGGGATGGGTGGGAAACAGCCACAGAGTGCAGACTCAGCAGTGTGTCCATCCCAGCTGCAGCTAGTGTGTAGGGAGAGCCTCACATGGAGGATGGTGAATGATGCCTTGGTGAATGCCACCCCTGAAGACACTGGGGGAAAATTGTAGGCCCGTAGCTAACTGCAGGAGAACCCAAAAGGACACCTCCAGGGAGTCCAGCAAGGAGCCAAACCCAGGTCAATCTCCATTGTGCAGGAAGTGGTACTGCAAACTTCAAAGCAAGTGCTTCCCACAGGAATGGAACTAGGTAGATGGCAAAGTCACAGGCCAGGGGGATGCAGTAGAAGATGCTATTCCCCTAATATTACTCCAGGTTTCAGATTTGATGGATGCAATCAAGAACCAAAGGCCAGGGAATAAGTAGTTGGCCATAGGCTAGATGTTACTCTCACAGCCCTGAGCCCCCCGCCTAGAGGTACAGAAAAACCAATGTTTGCACAAAGGCTTCTGGACCTGAGTCCAGCATCTGAACACTCCTGGCAAGAGGAGGTGACACAATGCTAAATGCTAAAGAGGCTTGAACTTGAAGAAGCCATTGGCTTGGGCAGTTTGGAAGACAACAGGGGTCTTTCTGAGAATTGTTTAATAATGAAAGAGTAGTGAGCCAAGTTATAGGAAGTCAGAAGCAAAAAAACCACATGTCCTAGGTAAGCGTGGCTGTGTGTGGCAGAGAGGGACAGAACCAGGACATGGCCAGAAGCTCAGCCAGAGACTTATCATCCTTTTCATCGTTACGGTTTGTTTGAAAACTGACTACCTGGATTGATGGTGTGTGTTCACTTCTGGCCACACAGTCCCAAGTGGGGAGCCTCCCATAACCAGGACCTCTACTCTGATCAGGCAGGCCTGCACTCAGCAAACTGCAGAGACTTCCTAGGACTGTCATCTGTAAAGAGGGTCCCTGGATCCAGGGGTCTGCAAAGGCAGCGGGTCCTCTCTTTATTGTGTCCTTTGAACTATTGTCAACATCTCCCCAAACTTAACCCAGGCGTTGCATTTACCTATGATCAGGTTTTGCGGCTGACTCCAATGGCAGACTGCTTTGCTGTGGGCTGGAAGCACAGCATCTCAGTGTGACAACTCGAGATCTCTCCCGCTGATCTGAAGCGCTGATTGCCAGCCATAGATGTCTTTGATGAATAAAAAATGGGGAGGCGAATTAATTATTACTTATGAAATGCAGATTGTTTGGTAGACAAATGTCTTTCAGACCTTAGGGCCCATCAGGGATGATAATAAAAGTAACCCTTGGCAATAGAGAAGGTTGAAGTTTACGGAAAAAGGGGTGGTCTCAAAAATCCAAGCCCATACTAACTGATGGCAACAGTCTCTTTTTGTCTGTCGTGGTGCCCATGTCTGTGTTTGATTGTCTGTCTGTCTGTCTGTTTCTCTCTCTCTGTCTCTCTCTCTCTCTGTCTCTCTCACATTTCTGCCTTCCTGTCTACATTTCTGACTTTCTGCTCAGGCAAACCTTCTCCATTCCATCTCTACTTTGTGCCTCCCTGATTCTAGGCGTTTCTCTTTCTTTGGTCTCAGTTCCTCTTTCCTTCTCTCCAGGTTTCTCAGGATTCCTAATTAACTGTGTCTCTCTCACGGCCTCTGCATCTCCTGGTTTCTCAGGCATCATTTCTCTTCTCCCTGTTCAGGTTCTCCCTCTATCAGTGGTCCTAGGATCTTTGTCACCACTTTCCTGCTGTCTGAGTGCCCTGGGCGCTCAGTTTTGCTGTCATCTCACCCCAGTTTACTGCCTCATTTCTACCTTGGGTGGTTGTGTCTGGGGAGTTTCCCTGTGACTCTGCATCTCTGCTTCCCCTTCCTTCACTAGGCAGGAAGCTGTGGAAAGGAGAATCTCTGTCTCATGCCTCAGCGCCTAGAACACTGCCTGGGGGCTTTTCAGCAGCTGGACGCTGTCTGTCTGGTTTATTTGTCTGTCTCTGTCCGGGGCTCTCCAGTCTCTATGGCCTCGGCCTCCCTTTATCCACGCTGGACTGATTTTCTGCCGTGGTCTTTCTCCCTCACTTGTCACGTTTTCTTCTGGGCTCTGTGTCTGTCTGACTGTGAGGTAGGATAGAAGAAATAAAGTCAGGTAGAAAGAAGATAAGGAAGTTGTAATTTTAAAATTATAATTTTGAGAAAACTGCAGCTTCAAGACGCAATCAAGGTTACAATGCCTTTTTTCCCCCTAGGCTTGTTTTACTTTCTCAGCTCCTCACCTCTAATTTCCCAAGAGTTTTAAAGATATAGCAAGTTCATATGTTTGGCTCATGTTTTTCCTCCAGTACTGTAAATCTACAAACTTCAGATTTCTACCCTTGAACGAATAGCACCGTTACCTGGGTGCCGTATCTCCAAACTTCAAACGCAAGCAAATAGTTTGCATTTTAACCTACTTGATAAAGTCAGTTTTTGCTTTGGCCCACTAATGGGTAACCTGACAGGCATAGTAGGCAAACAAAAACAACTGAAAACTATACCTCCTAGATCATCTGTCCTGAGGACACCCCAAGACCACGTAAATACCCACAACCCATTCTACAATGTATCTCACCTTTTGAAAACCCACACTCTTTCTCTTCGGGTGTGTAATCTTCAATCCTGCCTAATGAATCTGCCTAAGCACCTGAGCTTCCCGAAATGCTCTTCCGTGATGACAGCTCAAGGACTTGCCAGGGTGACTTGCTCTCCATCTCCTCTTTATGAACTTTCCTGGACCTGTCTGATGAACCTGGCCTCTCCCTTACCACCTGGATCCTTCTGCTCTCTCAGCAGTGTGAGATAGAGCTGGGGGGCAGCCTTGGCCAGGGCAGGAGCCAGGGTACCCCTAGACCTCACCTCACACACAGCTTCCTGTTAGGCCTCTCTCCAGGACCCCCCAGGGTCACAGAAAGGAAAGTTTCACTTGCTTAGAAGCAAACAGCATCAGCTCTTGGGCAACAAAGGCCACCTCTGAAGTGCACAGGTCCCTTCTCACTGGGCCAATCAGGAGCCTCAAAGAGAAACTCTAGATGGTGCCAGCAGCTGGCTCAGTCCTGATTGGCTTGAGGGGTGAGGTCTGCAAGAGCCCTGCTTGTGGGATGGCTCAGAGATGAACAAAGCTGTTTTGGGAACTGGTAGCTCTCCTTCTGGGGATGACATCTGTCTTACTTGGCTTCCACCAAAAAGATGACAAGGGTTCACGTTCTGGAGAGGGATCACCTCTAGAGGAAGTAAAGCCTGTGGGATTTGAGGTTCTATGTTGTCAAGGCTAAGGCTGTGAGTTTTGAAGTCACCCAGACTGGGTTAATATCCCAATTTCCAACTGACCTTATAGCTCTACTTTCACGTCTGTAAAACAGAAGCAATAGACTTTGTTCTGCAGTGTGGCTCATGGTTTAAATGTGCTAAGCTAGACAAAGCACTTTGCCTGGGCCATCATGAACCCTCAGTAAAGAGTAGCTGTGGGCAGTGCAGGGCAAAGGGCACCCACTGGCACTCTTTTGCTGAAGGTAGGCTGGCTCAGTGGCAGCTGTGGGTAGTTCAAGCAGTAAAACACCCAGAGTAAAAGAGTTCCAGTGGGGGCAGGAGCTTTAATCAGCCAGCCCATCCTGTCCCCTGTCTCAGGAAGGTGACTGCAATGTGTCCTGCCCTCCCCAGCTGAATAGTGCTCTTCCAGAAGTTCTCTGGGAGCAGACAGCCCTAGCCTCGCTCTTTACCCACCTCTAGCTCCTTCCTGCACAGTCAAGACACACTTCCTGCAGTCCCATCACGAAGCTTTTTTCCTTCATACAGGCCTGCTGGCTCTGGCAAGGGTTCTGCAGAACCCGAGGAGGGCCCTTGGGCCGTCAGCCCTGAGGTGGTCTCAGCATATGCTCCAGGCTGTGCCTTCACGATCCCCCATTTCAGCAAATTACAGGAAGGCAAAGATGACAAGGAATCTGCAGTGCAGAGCCAAGTACTCACTCGAAAATATCTCCAAGGCCTTTTCCAATTTCCTGGAAATCTGCAAGTGTTTCCAAGATGCAGCTTTGGTAGTTGGACCAGGCTGGGTCCTACCCATCTCTCCTCTTCCTGCCAAACCTACCACCTCCCCACAGCTGCCCCTTGAGCCACCCACACTGCAGCTCTTCTCTACCCATGGGCCCACCTTTCTTGCCTCCTTGCTGTGGCCCTGTGGGTCTTGGCACCTGTAGATGCTGGCAGAGTGCAAAAGGAGGTACGGGTCTGACTTGCTTCCCTGCCTGCTCCAGATGACTCACCACCTGCCTTCTCATTTCTCTTCCCATCCTTACATAATCCTGACTCCAGGATTAAAAATACTCTGCTGAATACCCCATCCATCTGTCATATTCTCCATATATATATATATATATATATATATATTCTTATTTTTAAAATGCTTTGGAAAGAGCACTTCCATCATTCGTACTCTACCAGAGATGGGTTTCCGAGTCAGCTCCGCTTCCTCCAGAACAGCAGTCCTGGGGGAGTGAGGTTCCCCAAACTTGAGGAATGCAGGCTGTTTTGTGTCTTCATTCCCTAATAGGTTTGTCTTAATGAAAGGATCCGTCTTCCGAGTCACCCAACACTTTCTCAGAGCAGCTCCGGGTCCTCCCATCACCTGGGCTGGCAATCTTCACCTGCCTGGGATTTAGAGGTGGTGAAGAGCTGGACCACCTGTCCCAGATCAGGGCCCTGACTCCAGCCACCTGCACTGCCCCCCACCCTTAGTGAATTCACCTTCCCTGGTCTCCATGTACCAGGACTCCTCCCTGGACTGATGGAGGAGAAGGGAAGGGCTAACCCCCCTTGGAGCTTCCCTCCTTGTGGTACCATCCAAGAACCACTGGTTGTTGGCCTTGCTTATTCACTCTGTAGGCATTATTAGGGTCTCATCTACTGGGTGGATCAGACAGACATGACCTGCCAAGTGGGTGCAGCTGAGGGAAGGAGGCAGTGTGTAGATCAGAGCATTTAGAGTTACGGGGTCCGGGACTAAGTCCAGAGTCTGCCAGATGCCAGTCTTTTAGCACGCATAGGAGCTCAGTGAGCTCACCTGCACAGTGGGCACTAGAACTTCCATTTTCTGAAGCGGGTTCGGGTTCTGATGGCTATGAGGAGTCTGAGAGGCAGCAGCATGGCGCAGAATGGATTGTTCCAAGTGCACACGTTCAGAGCTGGGGGATTCTGCAGAGGAAAGAAAGGCCTGTGGAAGCTGCCTTCTTTGTGATCCCCCTCCCTGTGACTCTTGTCTCTCTCATGACCAATGCTGCCAGCCTCTACTCCTCCAGTCCACACCCGTCTGCATCATGGGAGCAAAGTGTTCCATGCATTCCCCACTAGCTGCAGTGTCCTGTTTAGACCCCTCCCAAAGACGCTGGAGGCCTTCTGCACTGCTCCCACCTCTCATGCATTCACACCCTCTGTCTCCATGGACCAGGAATTGTTCCTAGACTGATGGAGAAGGGCTGCTGGGCTGGGGCCTTTTAGCCGCATGTGCTGGTGGCCCAGTGACTTTTATTCCTATTCCATAGTTTTCTCATTTGTAAAATGGTTCAAATGAGAGTGTATTTGAATGGAAATAAGTGACTTCACATAAAGCATTTAGAGCAACTTCAAGTGGACGATAACCTTCCCCAGGGTTTGCTAGGAGTATAGCAATAGTTGGTCCTTGTGTCTTTGTTAATATGCTCTCTACGTCCCGAGTCCTACTTGCCTGCGTCCCCTCCTGAATGGAACATGCCCCACCTCTCCAAGAGTCTCTGGGAGAGGGTGCTCCTGTGTGAAAGCTCCTGGGTCCTGGACTTTTTTGCTTTTGGTACCAGGGATCGAATTCACGACCACGCGCTTGCAAGGCAGGCGCTTATGCCGCTGGGCTAAACCCCTGGCCCTTGGGTCCTGGACTGTTATGCTTCTCCAGTCCTTTGGTTCCCAAGCCTGCTCCTTGCTCCTGTAGATTTTGTCCACTGCTCATTTCTGAGCACCCACCCTCACGGCCACTCACTGGGCACTGGGTTCATGTCAGGCACTGCCCCTGCAGCCCCTGTGCTCCAGGGCGTGTTGAGGTGGAAGCTGTGAGTCCATAATTGCCCACTCATTGGCCGATGAGGGTGAGCTGGGTTTAATTCTCTCCTGCTGCATGCCTCTGGGCTCCGTAGCTCCTACTATGTGCCAAGTGATAGACCGCAATCTCCCCTACTTGTCCAAGTGAGACTGTACTTGTATGAAAGAGAAAAGTGAAGGCCAGGAGAATAACTTCCACCCTGAGGAGCTGGCACCAGCTAACTTTGGCTTCAGAATCACGTGTGGTCTCTGCCTTCCTGGTCCCTTAGGGCTTGGACTTGCTTCTGGTATTCCAGTTCCAAACTGAAAGACTGGCAGGATTCCTGCCCAGCTCCGAGACCTGGGCTAAGAGAACTGACCAGGCTCCTGTCACTTGTTCTTGGCCTAAGCTGTGTCTGTCCCACCAGTGCTGTGCCCCCACAGCAGGACATGGCACCTAGGGGGATGTGAGGAGGGTCCCTAGCAAATATAGGGCCGCTGGCTGCACCATCATGGGACCAGAGCACAGCCACCACCTAGACGGGACAGCCTTTTCAGTGAGGACGTCTGGAAGGCCAGGCAGAACAGAAAGGGAGGAAAATTGCTTTTTCAATGCCATGACTGCAATTGCCTCCAGGCTGTTCCATGATCAATAAAATATCAGTGCCTGTGAGTAGAAGTGGGCCCCTGCCCTGGGGGAGGCCTGGCTCTGGTCTAGAGACTGCTCAGTGGTTGTTGCTCAGCTTTCAGGAAGGCTTGGCTGTGGAAGGCGGCCAATTCGCTGCTGCCCAGTGTGTGCCCTCGCTGAGTCCTCTTTTCCATCCAGCAGCCCCTCCTCCTCGCCCTGCCTGTCCTCCTTGCCTGCCACCAAAGTCACCTGGAGGCCTGTTTGAAGCTCAGCTGTGCTTATACCATTTGTGCCGGGGTGGGACTATCACCACTGACGGTCTGAACCACTCACGGATGCACACTCACGACTCACCACTCAAACACACAGGTGTTGGGGGGACGCGCTCTCCCTTGCACAGCTACACTTGCAGTGAGGAGGCAGCCTGTCTCCTGCTCAACTTCTGAAATTCACAGCCCCTCTCATAGCTGCCAAGGAGCCTCACACACTCTCAGCCCTCACACCTCTCCCCCTTCCCTCCTGTTCTCTCTCTCTCTCTCTCTCTCTCTCTCTCTCAGAGGTGAGAGCGATTTGGCAGCAACATCTCTTTGTCTCTGACTTATTCCTGCTGGCCTCTTTGGCTTGTTTCCTGTTGCTCACAGCATCTGCGCACACACATGCATGCACGCACACGCACACGCATAGCGTGTGGAAGAACTCAGGGCGGGCACATGCTCTCCCTCTCACATGAGAATGTGTGGCCTGAGTGGCAGGTTCTGATGTGATCTGGGTGGGTGGGATAGCAAGGGACTGTGGGAGGGGTCCAGGGCCAAAGCTGTGCGGGCAGCCTTGATTGGTGATGTCTGACGCTCAAGGCAGGCGCAGTGAGGTGGCACTGAGCGTGCTTTCAAGCTGGCTTCTCTTGGTGTGGCTGTGTACTTGGCCCCTTACATGCTGGGAGCCCTGGGGAGTGATGGAGCCTCTCTGCTCCTTGGTTTCCCTGGCTCTTCAGATGGTTCTGCATGAAGTAAGTCACCAAGTGTACAACACTTAGACCAGAGATGTGGCAGCCCTGGTGAGCGCACTGGGTCCCGGGCTCTGTGATGAGCATCATGTACGTGTGGTTGTGTTGAATTCTTCTGCTCACCCGGTAACGTGGCTACTTCTCCATAGGGATGCAGGGAGTTTCTTACAGTCACGTGGTCACTAAGGTGGAGCTAGACATGGAGCTCGAGTTTCTGCCCCCTCCCCACTGTGGCACCTCTCCTCAGGAGCAGGGCCTCAATCTGGCGCAGGCTGCAGCTTCAGGGAAGGTGTGTCACAAGCCTGCTCGCGGTGATCCCATTGAATGTCTATCAAGCCCGTAGGCGGAGGTCTCGCTTCCCTCCAGGAAGCAGGAATGGGAGCTTGGGAGTAACCAACTGTGTGGGTTGCCCAGGGGCTGTGCCAGGGTCCCAGGAGCTCCCCTGGCAGGACAAGGATGGAACTTGATGGGGAGCCTGAGCGGTCGCTGAATGCTCCTGGGCAGGAGGAGCGGAGACACAGGGCAGGACCAGGTCCTGCGTTAAACAAACAGACGTGGAAAAGTCAGAAGAGTCAGAGTCCACCTCTGCAACTGGCACCCCCTGGTCACATGACCCACTGATCAGTGTCAGGTTGAAGCAGGAGGAAAGGTAATGCTGTGTTTAGCAGGTGTCCCATGTCTCCGCTCCAAGATGGGCACATTTTCTTTTTTGTTCTCAGTGGCAGACACTGAAGAGTTCCCTCAAATACAGTCCTCAGGGTCCTGGGGGACCAGAGACAGGCGGGCAGGAGGGAGGCTGTGTGTCACCCACCTTGCCCTGCTGGGCCCAGAATGCTAGTTTAAGTGCATTAACATTCATGCCAATTAGTGTTGTTTCTAATTAACATTTTCGCATGGCAAAGTAGGGCTTTTGGGCATGGCAGTGCTCCTGCCAGCAAGGAGGGATGTGGGTCTCCTGGTCTCCAGTTGTGCTTGAGGTGATGGCCACAGGGGCTGCTGGGAGGGCAGCACAGGACAGCAGTCTGTGTGATGAGAACTGGGCGGAAGAGGTCCCGCTGGGGTCCCCCTGGGACCGAGCTGCACAGTGATGCCTTGCTAACTGTTCAGGGCAACTTCACATTCCTGATCAGGACAGGGACGTGTCTCAGTCACCTCCGCACATGTGGTGTGTGAGGCCCTACTATGTGCCAAACTTTTCTAGGTGCTTTGATCCCTGTCCTTGTGGGATTGGCGGACGAGGAGGGGAAACGCCACACAGATAGATCGACTCTGGTAGCTACATGCAGGCACTCTGGGAGTGCTGGGCTGGGTTCTGTATCCAGGGGCCAGGCTGCGATGGCCCAAGGACAGGGTCCATGCTCACCTTGTTCCCAGTGCCCGGCACGGTTCATCACATGTTTCAAAGGTCAGTAACAGAAGGAAGGGCCGGGCATTATGGCCTACACCTGTCATCCCAGCTCACGGGGGCTGAGGCAAGAAGGTCATTGTGACTTTGAGGCCACCCTGGGCTACATAGTGAGTTCAAGGTCAGCCTGAACTACACAACGAAACCCTATCTCAGGAGAGAGACAGAGAGAAATGAGTGGGTGAGACCAGCTGAGACCAGGAAGTTGAGGAGCTGGCCAGGAAAAGAGGAGCGGAAACTGCTCTAGGCAGTGGGAACAGCAAAGGCAAAGGCAAGAAAGTGCACACTCATCCCAAGCAGCTGACGCCAGTGTGGTGCTGCAGAGGGCAGGCGTGGGCAGGGCAGGAGGCCAGAGGCTGAGCCCTGGAGACTCTGGGCTTCTGTGTGGACTGGTGGACAGAGGGTGTTTCTCCTTGAAACAGTAACATGCAGGAAGAGTAAGTGTGGGGTTGGCCTAGGAGCATGTTTGTTGATTGAATTAAGCAGAAACTTATTTGGACAGGGATCAGACCAAGATGTGACTCTATTCAAACTTTCCCATTTCCCCTGGCCCCCGATTTCTTCTCCATTCACCACAGGGATCCATGAAATACAGCTATGGCCATGTCATCCCTTGCCAAAGCCCTCAATGACTCCCCAGTACATTGACAGTGAAATCTAAAATCTTCACCACGGCTTCTAAGATGCTATGTGGCATGGCCAAGTTCACCACTCAGCTCCTACCTCAGGCTTCCCCACTGCTCAGTACCCTGCAATGATGCGGGCCTGGTTCTGTTGCCCCTCACCAGGGCTCTTCCTGGCCTCAGGGCCTTGGCATGTGCTGCTGCTCTGCTGCATGCTTCCCCCTTTTCCTTCCATACCCAGCTCCTGCTCATTCTTTAAATCTCGACCTGAAAGTCAAGTCCCTTCCTTCATCCCTGACCAGCCTGCGTCCACAGGTGAACCAGCGCATCTCTCCTCTGCTCCTTGGTATCTAACCTGGTAGTCTTGTGTTTTTGCAGCTGCTGCCCAGGCTACCTGATCGGGAGTGGCAGCTGCATCTGTATCTGCAGGGCCTAGTGAGGTGCCTAGCTCACTGCAGACATTTGATTAGTATCTGTCAATGAATGGACGACACAGGTGATGTATTTATATCATGGTGTGTGTTTGGCAACAACTAATTTCCAGTATTAGGCAACCTGGGCCGGGAGGGCAGGGCCATTAGTCTTGAAATAGGAATCTCTGTTGGAGAGGTTCCTATTTGTGCCAAGATGCTTCTTGTTGTCCTTCCGTATCTTCAGTTATCTACTGGACAACATGTTGGACAATGCTTCTAGCTTTCCTGAATTGTCCACTGCATGGGTATTCATTGTCTTTGATGCAGCAGAGCCCAGACCTGGGCAGACCCTGGCCTCCTGGGTCCCAGATGCCTCCCCAGGGTGGACAGTCAGTGATTTCCTTTTCTGCACTTTCCTTGCAGTCTCTTCCTTGGACTCTCTCATATGAGAATATGAGGCAGGACAAAAACACAGAAACATCAGGCAGCAGGAGGTGGCCAAGAGCCACAGGGGGCTCTGGGAAAGGTCACAGTAGTTCAACAGACTGAGGGATGCAAGGTTAGTGGCCAGGGGCAGAAACCAAACAGAATGCAAAGGCACAGGTTGAGAGTTCATTCATTTATTTATTTTTAATATTTACAATCTTACCTGCATCCCAAAAAGATGTGAGGTTTTGCAACTAAGATACTGGTGAGTGCCCAAAGGGAGAGTCAAGGTAGAGAGCAGGGGGTCAGCAGCCTCTTGCATGAAGCCGGGAGAGTCCACAGGCACGGAAGGAGCACTGCTGAACAGGGCCTCACTGTCTGCTGGGCTTGGTCATAACAGCCCTGGCCTCGTGTCATTCCTGCAGTCTCCTCCTGTTCTGAGGATGGCCAGAGAGGCCATGCCAGTTGCCCAAAGCCACATAGCTTGTCAGTGGCACGAGCTGGGTGTGGGGAGAAGAGCTAGGTGGGGTTTTTCCAAGTGCACCCCTGGTCCCCCTGCCTCTGCTGCAGGCCCAGACCCTGCCTGCTTTGTGAAGCATCCTGTGTCTTTGTCCACCCTGAGCCCTTTGGAGTCCCATGGCTGCCCAGTTCAGAAGGCCCAGAGCCCTCCAGTGTCTGACTAGGAATCCATGTCCCCTATACCCCACGGTACCCACATGTCTCTGCTCAGGTCCAACTCCTCTTCCTTACTCATTACATAGCAGCCTCAGTGCTGAGCCTGTCCCCAACCCAGGCTGGCCCGTCCCATCTCAGCTCCTTTGCATTGGGAAGGGGAATACAGAAGGCTGGTCAGGCAAGTGGATGCTGCAGCCAGGGGACCTGGGCCCAAGATCCAGGTCTGCTCCTCAGGCTGTGCAATCTCAGAGAAGTTCCCACCGTCTCGGGTCCCAGTTTCCTCATCTGTCATAACCCATCCTGCAGGTACTTCTTATGGGTTTGCTCTGACTTTGCTACTGTAAACTACTTTTGTTAGTCAGTCCTGGCTTGGGACTCACTGCCACCCCAATACGGCAATCACTGAGACCCAAAACTTTCTGAGTAAACACCCCACTTGGAACACCCTTGCCTCCACGACCCCTCCTGGTTTTGAGCATGCTCCAGGTTGAACAGGCCTTTGTGTCCCAGGATGCTGTCCAAGAACATGGGAGTTGCTTTCTTTACGAGAATGTCTTAAATCCCTGGCAAGATGGTGCTGCCTAGGGCAGAGCCCACTCTTGCTTCTGGGAAAGCCCTAGCAGGTGCTTTGTAAACACTTGTTAGTTTTATGGCTTGGACCATATGTGCCTTCTGCCCTGATGAGGCTCTCTGCTCGGTTGCAAAGTGGGCTCGCTCCCTGGGCTGAGGTTGAGGCACTGCAGCATCCTAAAGACACTGTCGCATTGGTGCTGCCGTGAGCCGGGTAATAGGGTGGGTGCAGGATGGAGCCCAGAGCTTGGGAAGGCCATCTGCTGGGAAGGGAAGGGCAGGAGAGCAAATCCAAGGCCAGAGGGTGCAGGGCTGGAGTGGGTTGAGACACAAAGGAAAGAGATGACTTGCTGGAGGCAGGGGACTGGCCCAAAAGCAAGGGGGAACTGCCCAAGAAGGAAGGAGGAGGGGAGGTGGTCCTTAGCATCCCAGTCTTCTTGTCTCCCTATTCCCTTAACACATCCCCACCAAGCAGGCCTCAGTGGGAGCCTTCTGGGCTTAGACAAGCCCTAACTTCCCAGCCCCACCTGCAGAGGCACTGACGGTACTGGCTGCCTACATCCTGGCAGGAGATGTGATGCGAAGCAGAGGATCCCACATCTCGCTGGGCAGGGGGTACCCCAGGTCACGTGTGAAGCCAGGTGCTCAGTGCTACGTTAGTCCAGCTCAAGCAGACTGCCACAGTGAGAAGAAGCTGTGTCATCAGGCCTGCTTCGTGCCCTTGGTTCAAAGTCTCAGCCTCAAAACCTCAGGTCTTCTGGCCATGTATCCACTTTCCGTGACCATCTCTTCTGCATAAGTATCCAGAATCAGCGTCCACTGTTCACAACTACAGTTTCTCTTACGTGCATCCCTGGCACTTACCAGCTGTGTGACGTGGGCAAACTACTCAACCATTCTGTGCCTCTGATCCCTTCACTCTGAATGAGATAATAACGCTAACTACTCTGTAGCCTTGTCACTGAGATTCACTGAGACATTTTGCACATTCCCTTGTGTTTGTATTAAGCCTGCAATAAATATTAGCTATTATCCTCACTAAATCTGAGAAAAACAAGGAAATACTTGTGCTCACTACGGAGGCAGAGAGCCAGAAAGTCAGCCACAAAGTGAGCAAGGGAGATGGTCCAAATCCCGGATTCTTTCCACTCTCCTGTGGTTGCCTTGCCGTGTGTGTGTGTGTGTGTGTGTGTGTGTGTGTGTGTGTGTGTTCATGTTCTTTATTGCATAAAGCCACTGTATTATGTGTGCTGTCAAATATCCTATTAAAAAGCAAAGTGAAAAAAACAGTGAGCAGTCTTCCTCTGCCTGCGCTTTCGCTGATTACAAAATTAAATTAAGCTCTGTGGCTTGCTGCTGCCGTTTGATGGG
>PVJX010035418.1:0-18227 GCA_004027295.1 Dolichotis patagonum | reverse complement strand
GTCTCCTCCAAGGTCACAAGACATCCAGTCTTCTGTGCAAGCTCCCTGAGGGCTTAGCCCTGCCTGACTGACTATAATATTTCTAACTAACACAGCTGCCTATAACATTACAAAGAACCATCAGGTTGGGTAAAGGAGCAGGAAATGCTAGAGAGACAGGTGTTTCTATTGTTTTGGATGGAACAGTTAAATTTCTCTGGTAAAATACTACTTGAGTAAAGTACAGAGATAGATAACATTTTTCAGATATCTGAAAAAACATTCAGGCTCTGGGAACAGCAGGTAGAAAAGCACCAAACCTGAAGGGGATAAGAAATGTCTGTAACAGACAAGAGCCTGGTGCAGCAGACAAAACCACTGAGACTGCTGGCCATGTGAGATGAGAAGAAAATGCACATATACAGTTGGAGACCACTAGATAAAGGAGGGCCTTCAGGGCTTTTCTGACTGTGTGAGATTTTAACAAAAGCATTATATGAACTAATCTGTGTTAAAACAGTCACCTTAAGTGCCCTTCAAGGTAGAGGCCCCAGGGCAGAATTCATGAACTCACAGACCATCCAGGAGTGATGTGACCAGGTCAGATGCTCAGATGAGAGGGTATGCAAGAGCTAAATGCTGGAAATATTTAGAATTTAGAACTGCATTTTCTGATGCTTTGGTTAGTAGTGATAATATATGGAAATGAAACCCCTGACCTACTATGTCTGATACGAGCTCATGTTCTCTCAAACCAAAAAATGAATTTTAGGAACAACAGAGGTGAAGTGTAGAATATATTTATTGAGAGAAAGACAGCTTCTGTTTGAAGAAAGGCAGAAGGGGGTCCCAAGTGGGTTACTCAGGACTCTGTCTTTTCCAGGGTCTTTTATAGAGTAAAACCATGGGTTCAAGGTAGAGGAAGACTGGGAACTCACAAAGCAGATGGGCATAAGATGGGACATAATGATAGTTAGCCAATAAGATCAATAGTTTAGGTAAAATTGATTACATTGGAGACAAATGGGGAAGTGAGCCATGTGGAAAGTGGGCATTCTTAGGGAGCAGTGTCTCTTCCCTAGGGATTGGAATGGTGACTCATGACTTCAAGGTGATCCAGATTTGATCCCTAAGGATTATACTTATGGGTATGTTTGCATTTGTTTTGCCTTCTCTTTTGAGAACTGGCCCACAGCAAGAGGTGCGTGTCCCCTCCAAAGTCATCAGATATCTGGTCTTCTGTGCTGGCTTCCTGGAGGACCTAGCCCTGTCTGACTGCCTATAATGTTTCTAACTGGCTCAGTTGCCTGTAACAATAGTTATGAAAGCAATAAGAAAGATACCAGGAATTTTGGCTAAATTCTGGAAGTTCAGAACTATCTAAAAAGAAAATATTTTGTGGTGCGGAAATGCAAAATTGGGAATACATTATATGTGTTAAGAGTATTCTGGTGCAATAAAGAAGCTAAAGTACAAAATGAATACTTTTATTGAGTTGATGTGGAAAGGGGCAAACAACCCATCTCCTTCAACCAGGTACAGAAAGGCAGAGAGTTATATGATCTCTGATTGAAGTAGTGCATTGGGCAGATATTGATGACATGTGAGGAACTGATTGGAATTCTCTGTGCATGTAAACAGGCAGAGGAGTTGCAATTAGAGCTGAAGAAGAAGCAGGAAGTGGTAGGTATTCCCACTTTGGCCTTCCACCACATTAGACTACCACCATAACTGTACAGTAATTTATTTTAGGGCAAAACTTTTTCATTCCTGTCTTTTTATTGTTAGGAAAAGGGCAAAGACTCTCTCTTACTATTTCCTGCTGAAAGGGTGCACCATATTGGGGTTTAGGAAGGATGACGGGATGACAGTTGATGTCCATGTAGAAGTTGGTAACAGGTGTTTCAGAGAGGACAAAGAATTAATCATTGGTGAATGCTCACATCCTAGATTGGAGATATAAACACAAGGTGATATGAGGAGGCAAATCAGGGTCACAATTAAAGGACCCAGGAAAGGTAGAAGGAAAAGTGCCCTTGATCCAAATGTGTCATTCCATCAGAGCCATGGTGAGGAAGAATCTGAAAAATAAGCATGGAGTTGGGAGGAGTGGAGCTATGAGAAGTAATTATTCCACCATTTGAAAGAGTAAAAGTTAAAAGCATAGGTAGGACTTGTCCTTGTTTTAGGAGGTGAGCTGGAAAGTATAAGAAGCATGAGAAATATAAGGCCTGATGATTGAATCATGTTTGGGAAATTATAGAGTAGGGATGGGGAGGGCTGTGACTGTGTCACTGTGACATGAGATCTTAGACCTACAGAAGTCTCATGTTTAATTAAATAGCTGAGGGCAGAAAGAACTGAGGGCAGAGTTATAGTGAAAAAATTTAATAGAATGTAAGGGACCAGGAACCAAATAGGATAACAAAACATGACCTAGCCTGAAAATTGTGGCTGTGGGGCCTTGGTGAGATGGAGATGGGAGATAGGAGATGAGATGACCACTCAGAATGTTTAGAGTCAGGGGAGTTAGGGTTAAGAGGGCACCACTTAGTTTGAATGATGTGGAACCAGGATGGCAGTCTAGCGACCTTGACCACCATTGAAATTCTGAGGAAGACTAGGTAATGGCCACTCTATTTTAGTTATAGTCCTGTTGAGAGATCTGAGAAATAAAGGCTGAACCATTACCTGACTGAATACTTTGGGGTAAACCAAACCTTGGGATGATTTCCTGTAACAGAACTTTAGTAACTATATCAGAAGTCTCCCAGGTTGTGAGATAAGCCTTTTATCTATCCTGAAAAAGTACAAACAAAGGTGAGAAGATATTTGAGAATTTTATGGCAGGGCATGTGTGTAAAATCCACCTGTCAGTCCTGACCAGGGGAGTATCTGTGAAATTGACGAATAGGAAAGGAAAGGGGTGGTATGTGTCCCTGAGGAGAGGTTCTACTATAGAGATGGCAGGTATAAGGTGTTGAGACCTCAGAGAATCTGGGTCAGCCTACATAAACACAAAGGAATCCTGACAATAAGGGTGTAGGGGGGAGGATTAAAAAAAGGCATTTTTAATGTCTAGGATTATGAAGTGAGTGGTAGAGGGAAGGATATGAGAGAATATAGTACAAGGGTTTGGCACCATTGGGTGAATTGGGGTAACAGCATCATTGATTACTCTAAGGTCTTGTATCAGACTACAGGGCCCATTAGGCTTGAATACTGAGAGAATGGGAGTATTGTAGGATGAATGTGTAAGTTTAAGAAAATTGTTGTCTAAAAGATGCTTGATTATAGGTTTAAGTCCACATAAATATTTGGAAGTTATAGGATATTAGGGAATGCAAGGAAAAATTGAAGGATCCTTGAGATGGATTAAAATAGACATGGCATGGGTAGCATGGGTAGGGCTGGAGGTATCTCAAACTATGGTATCAACCAGAGGAGAAGCAAGAGGAGGGGATGGCTTTGCAGTGCACTGTGAGGGTGTTTGGGGGACTAGAGATGTGAGGAGGGAGAAGGTAAAGGAGAAGCTAACTTTTGAAGAAGATCTCTACCTAAAAGGAATGTGGGACATGTTGGAATTACTAGGAAGCTATAGGTAAAAAAGAGAGTCTGGAACCTGCATGGAGTAGGACCTGTCTCAGGAGGCTGTGTAGGTTGGCCATCAACACCCACAACAGAGAGTGAGGACCTAATACAATGGCCTGAAAACTCAGAAAGAACATTATATGTTGTCCTCGTATCTACAAGTACAGAGAATGGCATACCTGAGACCTCCAGGGGGACTTGGGGCTCTGAGAAGGACACTTTTACTGGGGGCTGTAGACCCTTAACCCATCCATCTTCAGCAGCAAGTCCAAGTAGATCAGCCAGTGGTGAATGCAGTGGTGATGAGATCTCCTGTGAAGGCAGGGATTTAGAGAATGGTTTACCTGCTCTCTGGTGGCTAGGATAGTCGCTCTTCTAATGGCCTTTGAGATTGTAGATGGGGCATTCTCTTGCCCACCATCCTTTCTGTTGCACTTGAAGCATGGTCTGGAAGGGGCTCAGGCAGCTCCACCTTGTCTCGGTTTACCTGTCTCAAAGTTTCAAGTGTCACTGCTAAAAGATCAGATTGTTATTTTTCTTTTTGATTTTTATCTCTGCTGTTAAAAACATGAAAAGCCATAATAAGAAGGTCTCTCTATGGGGTATGAGGACCAAGTTTAGCTTTTTGTCTTGGGATCTGTCCCACAGTGGAAGGTATCTGTCTCCTCCACAGTCATAGACCTTTGGTCCTCTGTGCTGGCTACTTTGAGGCCCTAACACTGTCTGACTGCCTATAATATATTTAACTGACTTAGCTGCCTATAGCATTTTGCCTCTGAAGAAGTAACCCAAACTGCCATGAGGGATCATGGGCAGTGACCAATCTGACTTCTTCAGGATGAAGGGGGTTGAAGTTATTGAATAGCAGTCAGGGATACTCTGCACAGATCTTAACTAGTGGCCCTCAGTAGGCAGCAGGCATTTTCATGTTGGGTAGGTGTACAGCTTTAAGTCTAAAAGAGACAAAGGAAAAGAACCAATTAAGTATGCAGGAGTCAAATAATAGAATCAATGGGATATTTATGAACATAATTTTAGTAATGGCTTCTCATAAGGAGGATAAGGATAAGGTCCGGGGAATTTTAGAAATTGATATATAATTCATTTGTCATACATACAGTTATATTTTACAGTTGTATAAGTACCTTCTGTGCTGTTACAATGTCTATTGTCTTCTGATTTTGGAGAATGTCCTATTTTATTAATTTTACCTTATTTTTATTTAGGAGAGAGTTGAGCTGCAGTGTCATTTAAGGCCAGGTGAGTATAGATAATTATGGCCCCAAAATGCATTATATAACCTTTTTGTGGAAAAGATCTGGTGGATCTCAGCAAAAGGAATCTAAAAAAGAATTTAGTATATTTGTTATGATGCCTTGGGGTTTGGCACCTTTTAGGCAACAATAAACTTTAATCAGAGCATGCATAACCAAAGTATAAAGCATGTATAATCAAAGCATGAGCAGTAGGGCTGACAGTTAAGTTTAGAAACTGCTTTTACATTATAGAAATAGCAACTCATTAGCTCTTAGGTCCTTTTGTTGATGGACATTACATAAATTTTTATTTAAAATTATCATATGACTGATGACTTCATGTTGATTCGATTTGAATCTCTTGGCTGGAACACAAGAAAAAGGCAGATGTCTTGATCTGAAAGAAAATATTTATCATCATAACAATCCTAATTTTATATTTGAAGGCATGAATATACCATTAGATCATCAATGGATTATCTTAGTCATATAAATTTTAGTTGGGGTGTCTCTCATAAGGCTATGGAGTCAGGATGTCTCTCATAAGGCTATGGTGTCTCTCATAAGTCTATGAGTCTCTGATTAATGACTAACAGCTGGTTAAATCACCAGGTGGCCACTTTCTTATTCATCAGTTGAAGTCTTGCCCAATGTCTCTTTACCCCAAGGGATTTTGTTTAACCAGCTTTAGCATCATTTTGACCTGTTGGCCACCTAGGTGAAAGTATGTCTTTTAAGTCTATTACCCAAATAAACCTTCATTAAATGATCTGAAAATGCAAAAGAAAAATGAAAAAAGATTGTTGAGCTCAAATAAAAAGGAACAGCTGTCTACAGAGTAGACAAGTGGACAAAAATGGGAAATCTATACAGTATAAGCAGAGTGGACAAACAGACAACAGATATATAGGCTGACAAACACCTTATAAACTCAGTGCACTTATATATATTTGGCCAATTTGAACTATAATAAATAGACTAATGTGAACATTTTTGTAGATGAATTAATAGAGATCTCTTGAAATAAGATAGCAGAAAATGAATCTAATTTATGGTTACTCTGAGATAGGTTGGTGAGGGAAAAAAAAACATGAATATGAACTAGTCTCTCAGGATCAGCCTGTTCCTGAAGTGGAAATAGGGACTGAGACTGAGAAGGCTGTGGAGTGGGAGATGACCACTGAGCAGCCAACTGCCCAGCAGGCATCTGTGGGAAATTACTGGGTGATTGGGTATAACACGGTTCCTTGTCACTATGTGACAGAGAAACACAAGATGGCAGCTGATTACCATGAGACTCACAACTAGATGGCTGCTGCTGGTCTCATGATGAGGGACCACATGATGGTGATACACTGTCATGTGGCAGAGGGCTGCAAGATGGCAGCTACCTTCCATGTGAGCTGCAGCAAGATGGCTGCTGAGAACCATGTGGCCTGCTAGGTGACTGAAATACACAAGATTAAGTATGGTGAGCTGGCATGGAAAATGGTGACGCAGGAATAGAGGACAAAAAGAGCCATATGATGGAATATATGGGGCATGGTGGAGGAGACTGAGAAATTTGAGACTGGGGAGAGAAATGAAGGGAAGGATTAGAGGCCACTCGGAGTGAAGAATGGGGAAAGGATGGCGCAGAGGGCACAGAAACCTCTGGCTGAGAAAGCTGCGGGATTTGGTCTTGGAGATACAGGGGAGGAGCCATAAAGACAGGAGACGCATCATCTAAGGGGTCTGGTGGGGAGGGAGAGAGAGTTCCTGGTGGAGCAGAGTTAACCAGAAGTATTTGGGCCATTATACAAGACTGAGTGAGAGAAGGACACGTCCTTAAAGTGAAAAAGGCCTAAAACTGAAGGGTTTCTGCTAACTTGCTGCCATTGTGACAAAAGTACAAACAAAAGACCAGCTTTTTGTTTTTATAGCCTTCTTGAGGCCACGAGCACCAAGGTTATGAACCAGGCACCACAGAGGTGTGTTTTTCAGGGGACAGGAAATTGTCTCCATGACCAAATTATAAGTGAGCTGAGAGAACAACTTTGCCTCAGGATGTAAGAGCTTTAGCTCTCCCCCAAGGAACATGGAAGCTGTCTGGGATCACACCTATAAAACGAAGTCATCACCTGTTTTGAAAATGTGACATGGAAAGTCCCAACACCCATTCTCTGGAAGAGTATGGGGTAGGGTCCCAGGGAGCAAAAAATAACTGTTTTGCCTCAGGCTATACAGCCTAAGGAGCACAAAAACTGCTACCTCTGTCCAGGGATGTTAACAACAGATAGTTTTCTGATGCAAGCTTGTGAATTTTAGGAAGGGAAACAGAAAACCCCTGACAGCAGCTCACCTGTGATGAGTGAGGAAGGTCGCTGTTGCATGTGGATTAGCGGCAGGAAGTAAACAGTCCCAGAGGAAAAAATAGGTGGTTTATGTGCAGAAGCTCCAACTGGGAGTGACTCCCAGGAGCTAACGCACTCTGCCATCTGAGTCTCAAGGTACCATAATGTTAGAGTATTGTGGTGCAATAGAGAAGCAAAAGTACAAAATGAACAGTTTTATTCAGTTGAGGATGTGGAAAGGAGCATAAAACCCATGGCAACACATGGGCTGTCTCCTTCAACCAGGTACAGAGAGGCAGAGTTATATGACCTCTGATTGAAGTGGCACATGGGGCAGATATTGATGACAGATTGGAATTCTCTGTGCATACAACCAGGAAGGAGAGTTGCAATTAGGGCTGAAGAGGAAGCAGGAAGTGGTAGGCATTCCTGCTCTGGCCTTTCACCATGTTAGACCACCACCATAACTGTACAGTAATTTATTCTAGGGCAAAACTCTTTTAACATATACCAGTTAAACATGTCACTAAGACCTCAAGTGATGAACTAAATAACAGTTGTATGATAATTCTGGAGATGAGAGGCAAGATCCTGACTAGAGATATAGACTGGAGAGTCATTAGTCATGTATAGATTATAGTTAATATCCTGAGATATTTTAGGCAATTAAATAAATAAATTTTTCAAATGAGCTCAAAACTCAAAGGGTGCTTTTATTGCTCATATAAACAAGACACTAAAACAACCAAGATGCCTGTACATAAAGGAATCTTTGGACTTTCAATAAAACAATATATTTTTCAAGACACGCATTGCAAAAAGATTTTGAAAAGAGAAATTGAAGCACATAGATAATTTAAGGCACAAAAGAGAAATTTAAAACAAGCTCTGATTACATATGTTTTAGAAAACTATTACAGTCTTTAAAACAATGATATTGATATAGAGGAATGAAACTCCTGGCCTACTACGTTTGGTAGGAGTTTGTGCTCTCTAAAATCAAAGAATGAGTTTTAGGAACAACGGAGATTAAGAGCAGAATTATTTATTGGGAGAAAGAAAGCTTCTGTCTAAGAGAGACACAGAGGGTCCCAGGTGGGTTGCCAAACATTCTATATTTTCTGGTGATTTTTGTAGAGTAAAACCATGAGGTTAGTCAGGTCTAAAATGGGGAAAACTGGGAACTCACAAGGCAGGTGGGCATGAGGTGGCACAGAGCTATGGTCAACCAATAAGTTTAATTATTCAGGTAAAATTGACTAAGGGACCAATGGGGAAGCCAGTAACGTAGCAAGTGAGCATTCTTTATGGAACAGGAACAATGACTCTCCCTGTAGGGTGTTGGGATGGTGACTTATGGCTTCTCAAGGTGAGCCAGATTTAATCCCTAAGGATTATGCTTAAGGGTGTGGTTGCATTTGTTCTGTTTTCTGTTTTGAGATCTGGCCCACAGTAAGAGCTGTGTGTCTCCTCCAAGGTCACAAGATATTTGGTCCTCTGTGCCAGCTTCCTTGAGGGCCTAGCCTTGTCTCACCAGCTAAAATATTTTTAACTATCTTAGCTGCCTGTAACAGGGCTCACAGGAAGTGTGTGTGTGTGTATGTATGTATGTGTGACTTACAAGTTGGGTTTACAGTGGCCACATGCAGAGTCTGGTGTGCAGAATACAAAAGGAACCTCTGAAGATTTTGTGCTAGAAACCTAGAAATGGACTTCCAAAGTGAAGGGCAAGAACTAGAGGGCCTTCAAAAAAGCAAAATATTTCTTACTTCTTTCCCTTTTTATTCACCCAGGCTACAAGCCTATTGGTTGGTGCCACCCACAGCCAGGGTCAGTCTTCCATCTTCAGCAAGTCAGTCATTCAGACACTCCCAGAACTGTACTACACCAATCAGCTAGGGATTTATTATTCATGTTTACCCCACAGTTATCACAATGAGACACTGTGAGGGGTAAGAGACTTTGTCAATAAAGACAGAAAAAGATTTAGAAGCAATGAGAATCAGTTTGTGAACAGGAAATGTCTCAAAGATCTAAAGGAATAGTGAGAGCTTTGTGCCTACATCATAACACGACCAGTTGCACCATGATAGAAGAGATCACATGGAAAGGCAGAAAGCCAGAGGAGATCAGGCCCCAAGCTCACTCTTCATAATGATGGCAGGCACAAAAACTAGGCAGGACCCAAGAGGACGGCAGCAATCTTCTCAAAGTGAAGCCTCCTGACCCTTAAGCTGGGCCTCGCCTTGGAAAGGTCCCACCAGCTGCCAACATTGCCTGTGCTGGTCAGCCTTCCTGTGGGTGGGATCAGATAGCTGACATAAACAACTCAAAGGAGTGGAAATTTGTTTTGGCTCATGCTTCCAGAGGTCTCATTTCATAGTTGACTGGTTCCAAGTCAGAAACATCATGGTATAAGGTCAGGGCAGAGGAAAGTTTCTCAACTCATGGTATGTAGTGGCACACAATTGGAGAAGAGTCCAGAGAGGAAGGGGCTGGGGACCAGGTCAGTTCCTGAAATCAGACACCAGGGACCATTCCAAACACACCCAGAGGAGTCCTTTACAAACTCCTTAGGTGTCTTTTAATACAATCAAGTTGATAATCATGTTAACCTTCACACTGTCCAAGGAGATTAAGCTTCTAGTCTATGAGACTTGAGGGTTATTTCCAAAGCATATCCATAGCAAAGCATATCCAGATCATGTACTCTGCCCCAAAGTGGTTTCATGAGTGTATCACTCATAAACAAATCACAGGGCAAACTGAAACCAGTAACAATAGAAATTATGCAAATTGAGGAACAAATTGTGGGGAAAGGAGAAACAAAACTAATAATTTTAATCATAGATTGTTTTATACATTTTAGTTTTCATTCATATGTGCATTAATTTATTGAAAAAACATTTTATTATAGAAATAAAACAAAAGCTTTAAGGCGCTTTTAATTAAGGAACTGCTTTAGAAGTGAGTTGCTTTTAGGGATTTCTATTTCAATTTGTATATGGAATATATATATATTTATTTATATTTATATTGTATATGGAATATAAGATATTCCATATACAAATAGAAATAGAAATATATATATATTGAAATAGAAATTGTATGTATATATAGTCATTTCCCTGGAATATTATTTGGAGCTTCTGATATACTTCTGATATACTTGTATGAGTGGTATAAAAGATATGCAAATAGAATACTTTCTTGTTCTTGTTCTTCATTGCTCTGAATTGTGAAACTCACCATGTGTAGCTTCCTTTTATGTTAGTATGGATTTATTATTTAAAACACTGAACGATTTTCTTTTCTACAGAATATCATGTGCTCCTTCAGGGAATGCTAACCAAATGTACTGGCAGCAGTGTATGTTTTAGACCTTTATTTTGACTATAAATGCCAGGCTATTAGATTTTGCACAGTTATGCAGAATTTTTCTTTGTTCAGAATGGCTGTTTTACAATACATTTGAAAAGGAAAAAAAAATCACATACTCTGCAAATGTGTCCTGTGGTGGTGGCTGCTAGGACTGCCTATTTTATTCTAGCCAAGGTGTCACTCTAAAAGAGAAAGCTTCAGAAGGAAATGACTCTCAGGGTTACTCTTCTGTGCTTGCCATTCTCTACCATTTCTCATGTCCCCTTCAGGTTGCGGTAATTTCACCCCGAGCAATGAGAAAGTAAAAATCTCATTTCCCCCACGCCTCTGGCAGAAGACAATGAACACTTTTCTTTTCTTCTTTTGTCCTTTGGATTCCTGTCTATCAGAGATTTGTAAACATGGGTTTAAAAGTCTTTGTTTTCTGTATTTCTAGTGTGAAGTTATTCCCTTAAAAATGTCTTCAAAATATCCTTGTGCAGTATATAACTAAGATGAAATTTAATTATTATTACTAATAAGAAAACAAGTTCGATTATCTTTTACTAAATCAATCAGTTGGTTAGACATTTTGCTGAACCAAGATGGAAATAAGTATATCTTGCCTTTATTAATAAATTTGATCCCAAAATAAGAAGGCTAAATGAGAAACAAAATACTTTTAAATTAATGTTAACAGTTTTTTCTATGGTCTCTTCTGTTTCACTGGTTTTCATTATAATTCATCTTTGCTTCCCTGGGGTGCTTAGTTTCAAGGATTCAAATATATTATATACATATACATTATTATTTTTAAGTACGTAAAAAAGGACCCAAAGTTGGAGCTTCAAGAGCATTGATAATTTTCAGATTTAATCTGTTATATAAATCCCTAACGCCCTCAATTCTGCTCCAGTCTTCTAATTACCTAGGAAAAGAGTTAATAACCACCAGCTATTATTGATGTTTGTAAGAGATTTTTCTGTTTGTTTATTTGGGTTGCTATATAATAAATGCTATAACTTAGACAGCTTAATAGATGTTTATTTTTCATTCATTTCTTATTTAATTAATCAATTTATTTGATTTACTTTTTATTTAAGAAAAAAAGACAGTGAAAAGTTCATATCACAGTGATATATGTGCACCTATATTTATAGCAGCCCAATTTGTGATAGTTAAATCTTGGAAACAACCAAAATGCCCATCAACTGCAGAGTGGATGAAAAAGATGTGGTATTTTTACACAATGGAATACTACTCAGCCATAAAAAATGGTGATCTTGAGGCCTTCATAGGGAAATGGAGTCAACTTGAGGCCATCCTCGTTAGTGAAATAAATAAGAATCATATTTATACATATCACATTGTTTCTCTAGTGTAAAATGTAACAAGAAATGTAAGAGTAATAAAACCCAAAATGTGTAATTGCTACTGTAAAAAAGAGAGGAAAAGAAAGTGCTCTAAAGAATATAATTGCACATAAGTTTAACTGTGTAAGATATATGACCATACTACTGTTTTTGTTAGATGGTTGAGCAGAACTGTTAACAGTCTCATTGTTTGAATGTCTACTTTGTATGCTCTGATTTTGTAACTTGAACAACTATTTCTAATGAGAGTATGTAATGTATCAATGGGGATTTCTTACTGTTTTTGTTTTTTTTTGTTGTTGTTGTTGTTGTTTTGGGTTTCTTTTGTCTGTTTTTTTTGTTTTCGGTTCTTTTATTTTTTTCCCTTTGGAATTCTGCATTGTTGCTACCATTTTTCTGTTTTGTCTGGTTGTTTTTTTATTCTCTTTAAATAAAATTTAAAAAAAAGATATAGCTGTATGTATGTTTATGTGTATAAGATAGATGACCATACTACTGTTTTTGTTAGATTGCTGAGCAGAACTGTTAAGAGTTTCACTGTTTGAATGTCTACTTTGTATGCTTTAATTTTGTAACTTGAACAACTATTTCCAAGATGAGTTCCAAGTATGTAACTTATCAACTAGTGATTTCTTAGCGGGTTTTTTTGTTCTTTTCTTTTTTTCCTTTGGAATTCTGTATTGTTGCTACCCTTTTTTCTGTTTTGTTTGGTTGGTTTTATTTCTTTCTAAATAAAATTCTTAAAAAAAGACAGAAAAGAAAAACAAAAAGCCAAAGAGATAAGCAAACAACAACAAACCCAAAACAATAACAATATAGGCTTTCAAAATAAGGTGATAGGAATTTAACAGTGGTTGTTATATTGCATATTTTTACCTTCAAAAGGGTTGCTTAGCTTATTAGATATGGACAGGTACAATTGATCTAATCATATGAGTAATAACTGTTCCAAGAACAGAATTAGTACTATACTCAGCTATCTTATGTATATATACAAATTTATGTCTTTTTCCTTTTCCCTTCTTTCTTTCCTCCTTTCTCCTATCCCAGTTGCTTTTGCCATTGAGCAGTTTCTGACTCTCTTACTGTTACATGATATTTATTGTAGATTTTGGATCTTATTTGCTCTTTCAATTTCTTATACTAGGGTGACCATATGGTACTTACAAATGTGAGTTTGATTTATTTCACTTATGAGTATGGTCTCAAGTCATGTCCATTTACCTATAAAAGCTCAATACAATCTTTCTTTATAGATGAGTAGTGCCCCATTGTATAAAAATACCACATCTTTTTAATGCATTCCTCTTTTGAAGGGCATTTGGGTTGTTTTCAAAATTTGGTTATTACAAATTGTGCTGCTACAAACATGGGTGCACATATATCACTGTGGTATGATATTTTCAATTGTTCTGGGAAAATGCCCAGAAGTGGGATAGCTGGGTCAAACAGAACCCCTAATCCTAGCTTTCTGAGGAACCTCCACACTGATTTTCATAGTAGTTGCACCAGCCGGAACTCCCACCAATAGTGGAGAAGAGTTCCTTTTTCCCCACAGCCACTCCAGCATTTGTTAATTGGTTGATTTCTTCATGGCAGTCATTCTTTCTGGAGTGAGATGGAATCTCAGTGTTGCTTTAATTTGTATTTCTCTATTGATCAATGATTTTGAATGTTTTTTCATACACTTATTTGCCATTTATGTTTCTTCATCTGAGAAATGTGTATTCATCTCAGATGACCATTTTTGGATTGGGTCTTTGAATTTTGGGGATCTGATTTTTTTTTTTAAATTCTTTGTGTGTTCTACATAAAAGTCCTTTGAGGGACAATTGGCTAAGATATTCTCCCAATTCATGGGTTTTCTCTTCACTCTGTTGGAGATTTCTTTTGACATGCTAATTTTTTTAATAAGATGAGATCCCAGTTGTTGACTCTGGTTTAGTCTCTTTTTTTATTAGTGTATTTTATGATATAGTGCATAGCAGTTACATTCACCTTGGGAATCAGTACATATTCATGTGGCAGCATAATCATATTTATTTCCTCATCCTCTTCCCATTTTACCACTCCCTCAGTAGATCTCCTTGCAACACTCTCAAAGTCCATGATGAAGATGCCAGCAGATTTCTTGTGGGGGATCCTTTCTGACTTGCAGATGATTACCTTTTCCTTGTATCTTCCTTTTATGAGAATGTTATTCTATCACAGGGTCTCCTGACTCATGTTCTCATCTGAACATAATTATCTCCTAAAGGCCCTACATCCACATACCATACCATTGAGTGTTAGTGATCTAATATGAATTTTTGAGAGGAGATACATTTACTCTACACTATTCTGCCCTTTGTCCTACAAATCTCATTCTTTCCTGCATGTAAAATGTATGCATTCTATCCAAAGGCCCCCAGATCTTAACTTGTGCTGGTATCACTTCTCAAATCCAGTCTTCTTCCATGTCATCCATCCTGGATATAGGCAAGACTTGAGATTCATTTCTATTGTGAATCTGTGAATATTATGTGCCTAAGTAAAATAGTAGGACAGGCACAAGAAAAAATTCTTGTTCTTGGAAAAAGGTAACATGTCCCAAGGAAGTTCAAAACCTAGCCAAGAAAATACCATTACATCTAAGGCTCAAGAACAATCCTCATTGGTTCACTGCCCTACCCCCCAAGTCCCTTGGGGCAGCAGGCCTGCTTTCCAGACTCTTGGATGGCAGTGCCATCTCTGTGAGTTGGATGTGTTGAGATCTGTCCACCTGGCCCCTGAGCAAGTCCTCCATGTGGGGCGAGTCCACTGTTTGCAACAAGGTGGGACAGGCTTTCCTCCTGGGCCTGTGGTAGTGCTGAGGCTCTCTGAGTTACATTTAGAGTTCTTCACTCCTTTTTCTTGAGGAATAATGCCTACTAACAGCCTTCCTGCCTCGAGGTCTATTTCCTCTAGTCCCCGTGGGCCTTCTTTCTGGGTCTGTAATCCTAGCTCTATTCCAGCTTCTGTTGAGATAGCTGCTTAGATCTATGGCTTATATCCACACTGACAGCTCTACCAAATGGTCACACAACTGCACCTTGAAAACACCCTTACTTAGTTTTTGCACTCTGAACAGGTGATTTTTCTTACACTATAAGTGTGTGTTTCTCTTGTTTTTGAAATTCCATTTTCAGTTAAATTTTTGTCTTGTATTTTACTGAAAGCAGTCAAAAGGAATCATGATACCATTTCAACACTTTGCTTAGAAGTCACCTTAGCTAAAGATTTCCTTCCATTTCAAAAGTTCTGTCTTTCACAAAGTACTAGAATTCAGTTCGGCTAAGTTTTGCATATTTTAAATGATAAACTTTCTTTTTTAAGGGTAGCAACAATACAGAATTCCAAGGAAAAAAGGAAAAGAAAAACAACAAAAAAAACCTAAGAGATTATTACTTGACAAATTACATACTGACTTCTTGGAAATAGTTGTTCAAATTATAAAGTTAAAACATGTAAAGCAGACATTCAAACAGTGAGTCTGTTAACAGTTCTGTTCCACGATCTGACAAAACAAAACAGCAATATGGTTATCCATCTTACCCACTCAAATATACATGCAATTATATCAAAAGGGTAAAATTAAACACAACAAAATAGAACAAAGCAGATCACAAGAAAGCAATGTAAGGGACATAAATTCCAAAACTAGACAATTGATCTGAGCAGGATGAGGAGGGCATTTCAGGTCTTCAAGACCAGACAATAGGGAAGCCGAGAATGGATGTCATAGTGTCTCTCATTCTCCTAGAAACAGCTGTCCATACCTTCATGTGTGTTGAACTTAAACAAAACAAAACAAGCTAAAATCACTTTGAACAAAGAATGATAATTTTTCTGGATTACACATCATGACATTATGGAATCAGCACTGGGTATTGTAGTATCTCTTTTTCTTCAAAGTAGTTGTTCATTTCAACATGTGTTATACAGTTGGTTCTCATAAACTGTTTATAAGCTCTACACATGCATGAGTCTCTAAATGTATATCTATCCTTTCTGTGTTAGAGGTAAAAACAAAACAAAGCAAGATAAAACAAGACAATTCCTAGAAAAGCATAAGGCAAAAATGTCATATATAACCGCAAGGTGATCTTGAGACAATGGTTACCATGATGTCTCAGCAGTATATAACAACATTAATAAAAGCAAAGCATTGGAGACATTATAAGACTTCAAAAGCAAGTAATAATCAAACCAGAGTGGGTATCTTAATAAATCTTGTCTTCTTCAGTGTAGTTGCCTATACTCTTAGACTTGATGCTATCAATCATAACAGATTCGAATAAAATCAGTCAATATAAAGTAGCAATCTAACAACCCAGATTCAAATAAGATCAGTCATAATAAGACAGTATAAGTTATAAAGGGCTGCAGATTAAGTTGATAGGAAATTAGGGATGATTACCATATTATGTCCTCTTATTTTTGGGATAGCTGACCATGTCCTCAAGTCTAGTGTAAGTAGACAAACTGGAACAGCACGTAATGCATCCAAGCAGAGTGATGAGAATAATGTAGATTTTAAATCTTGTTACCCAATTAACAATATCCTCCACCTTCCTTTCTTAGACAATTCCTCCCCTTTCTTTCCCATAGGGTGCACTGCTTGTTTTGGGTCCCACTGCCCCCTATATAGAGCATCTCAATGGACCCTATCTCCTGATCTACTCTGCCTATGTTTCTCTCTGTTAATATTTCAGGGCCATCTACACTAGAGATTACAGCCAATCTTCTCTGCCTTATTTCTGCTATTCTGTTTTTCTGCCATTGGTTGTCTATTTTTCTCTTCCACTCCACTATCTGCCCCGTTCACTGAGGCCTCTCTGCCATTGTTCCTGAAATGGTCATATTCTTGTTCTCTCTCTCTCAAAATGTCCTTCAGTATTTTTTGTAGGGTTGGATTGGTGGTCACAAATCCTCCCAGTTCCTCTTTGTCATGGAAGCATCTTGTTTCTCCATTAATTTCTAGAGAGAGTTTTGCAGGGTACATCAATCTGGGCTGGAGGTTGTTCTCCTTCAGGGCTTGAATTACTTCACTCCAAGCTCTTCTAGACCTGATGGTCTGTGTCAAGAAGTCTGCTGTGATTTTGATGGGTTTTCCTTTATAGGTGATATGTTTCTTTTCTTTGATGGCTTTTAATATTCTGTTCTTATATTGAATTTCTGGGATCTTGATTATTATGTGTCTGGGTGTAGCTCTGTTTTGTAGGTGGTTGGAGTTCTGTATGCTCCATACATCTGCATATCATTTCCTTTTTCTATGCTTGGGAAATTTTCCTTAATGGTTTATGTGAATAGCCTTTGCAATTCCTCTGTTTTGATTCCTGCTTCTTCATTCACATGCTTTATTCTTAAGTTATAGATCTTCTTGTCATCCTCTAGCCTTGCAATTGTTACTGCTTGCTGCCTTGTTATTTTTAAGAGACCTTCCCTTTCATGGTCACACATTGCAAGCCTGTGTTCAATTTTTGATAGTCTATCTCTGGCTTTTTTTTCAAGCAGTTTTGCCAGTTTTCTATGGAGTCTTTAGTTTCCTGATAATCTCTTTGAATTTGCTTCATGAATTCTAGTTTTTCTTGTTTTCTTCATTAAACATTTCTCTCCTTTTGTGTTCCTCCATTCTTGTGTCTGTGTCTTCTTGAGAGGTTCCTTGCCTTTCTTTTATTAATCTACTTATCTCTTGTTTAATTTGAATTAATATTTCAGTTTTGATCCCACTTATGAGGTCCTGAAGATATCTCTTTATGTCTGCTACCACTGTGTTTGATGTTGCATTTTTGCTGTCCTCAATCTCTTTTGTATTTACCTCTCCTGGATCAATGTTCGCAGGGTTGGGGGCTGGGGCTTTTTTCTTATTTCTCCCTCTTGTCATGTTTTTGGTTCCTTCCATACAAGTGTACAGTGTAATTCCCAGCCCCTTTTCTTGCTGGTTAAGGCTCCTCTGGAGCATGCAGGCTATGGGCTTCTGCCCTCTGCTGGCCGCTATGAGAGAGTGAAGTTCAAACAAGGACAGTGTGCGCTGGCTCCTCTCCTCCAGGCCAGTCAACCTTTTGAGGCCTTCACGGTGTCAGTGTGTGGCTGTGCTCAGGGAATTAGTTTGTAGCAACCCACTGGGTCCCAGCCAGGGGCACAGCCCAATCCAAGCATATTCCACCAATCCGCTTGGCGAGGGGAGCAACCAACTGAAGCCACTTCCTTATGGAGTTAAGGCTGTCCTGCCCAAATCCAACATGTCTTCCCGTCGGTTTCCCCTTTCCGGTGGGAGGGTCTTATTCCCATCACTCACTGTGTGTTGATGCTGG